>JACGDI010005362.1:255875-266889 GCA_014898725.1 Jacaranda copaia
ACCCTTTGATGACTGGAATGTTAGGCTGGCCATTTTCATCGACGAGCTTCTCTTTTGCGTGCCTCTGCACATGATGTAAGAATCCCGCGAGCAGATTCTCGTACTTTGAGTACTCCAAACTTCTTTCCTGAATCCATGGATAAAAAATCTGCAGAAAAGCAGTTTAGCCACGCAAAAAATATACAGAAACATATTAGTCACAAGTGGTCTTAACAGTTGATATATCTGGCGTAAGCCACCTGATACAAGAAGTACGTCAGTAGCAAAGCTGTTGAAACAATGAGAGCAACCAAAATCACAATTCGACTTCCTAATGAAGAATTGACTACATTGACCAGTTGCACTATAATGTATGGGATCAAAGACAGAAGCATAATTCCTGCTGTGTAACATGTCTTTTTGTCAATTGTTGTACCAGTATCTGCAACGGAGAAAGCATTTCTCAGTTCTCATGAAAACATAAACCCAAAGATTTCTCTTGCAAACTTAAGCAGAAGTAAACCAAACCTTTCAACTGTGAGAGTATTTCTTTGGCCATCAAATTGTTTGAAACTGATGATCCAGTATTAGCTGACCTCGGAAACAACTCTTTCGTGGCCAATATCACGCACATACCCCACAGCAATGTAAGATTAAAAACAGTGGATCCAGCATACACACCTACTCCAAATGAAACCTTAACTTGAGCACTCTCTTTACTCTTAAGAACTCCAGATACTGCAAAAAACAACAGAAATTAATTAACTTTGTTTTGTTACAGGACAGAAATAATTTTCTTCTTAATAATGATCAGAAAACTTACCAATTACCATCACCATTTTTGGCAACACAGTCAGGATTTGAAAAACACTAGCACCATATACACCAGTGCCTATGATGTTGAAGAGAGTCTTGCTCCCTTTAGTGATGAGTTTTCCTCCAATTATCAGCAAGTATTGGTAGACAGCTATTTGGAAAATATAGCCTCCTATGTTTTCTGAACATGGCAAGAAGCCATAAATGTGCACGCAGCTATTGCTTAAGAGTGGAGAAGAGGAACCAAAATTCAAGAATGGAGGTCGAATTCCAACAGAATCAACCCCATCTGAGATTAAACTATCAGAAACTTTAAGTCCCAAAATTCGACCATTGACAATGCTGACTACAAATAGAAAGCATAGAAATAATAAAAAGATAGCCATTCAAGCTTATATGAATTTAGCAAAGAGAGAGGGGACTAATATACTACTAATAAGCTCTAGACTATTTACAAGTTAAAACTTTATGGTAACTTTTGGCTCAACTTTATTTTTGTTAGGCATTGGAAAGTGACTAGCATGTGAGATCAATAAGAAAGATGAACTCCAAAACCATTGATCCATAAAGTAGACATAAGAGAATGGCAAGCAAAGAAAATTCGTTGTTGAGAACTGATTAAGAAGGACAATCATGTCTGGTGAAAAGCTTGTGGTTCACTATAAAAGAGACCTTGCAAGATTGGGAATTATTCTCCAATACATTTATAATTGGATGTGTTTGAGGGATCAATTCCTTGATCACTGTTTGACTTTATTTGTAATTTAAAGATGTTTTGAGGGATCAATTCCTTGGTCACTTGGCATGAAATTGGATGTGAGACAATCAGCATCTAATTTCATACGTGTACGACTGCAAATTATCGACGCCAGTCAATGTTTATTAAGATCAACCCTTCGTTGTTGGATTGTGGCACTATTTGAGCGCATTTCATCTTTTGTTATGATGAATAGTTGGTGCATAGGTTGCTGGAGTTGGGAGTTCGTCGGTTGATGTGTGAGAATACGGTTGGTACAAATTTCAAGTTGAACTACATATGGTTCTAAGATGTAAGGTAAAATATCATTTTTCTTTTTTATTTCTTTCTTTTTTTTAGATGCTTATTTCATCCCTTCCATTTGGCATGCAACAGAAATTGTGATTAACCTCGAAAATATAATGAAATTTATTTAAGTGTAATCAAATATTAAACGGATCGAATATACTATTTTTATATTCATATTCATATTCATTTAATTTTTTGAATATTTAGATGCGGATACAGATTTGACAAATATTTAAAAATGATATCTGAATTTGTATCCATCGGATTTCGGTCGAATTCGGATATATTCATATTCAATTATATGATTATTCAGATGTATTTATATTTTATTAAACTTATCTGAATTCAAATTATTTTTTTAATATTCATATTCGATTATAATTATTTAAATATCTATTTACGAATATCCAAATACATGAATCTATAAACCTATAATAATACATATTTTAATTAATAGAAATAACTATACAATTTCATTAAAAAGAAAATAATCAAACAAATAGCATAATTTCTAATTAACAATTGACTTTATTATTAGTACTAATTAATATTAATAATGGCATTTAAGAATATTAATTCTAAAGTCAACCAACAATAATTATGTTGATTAATTTTATATATTGTTCAATTTATTCTCTATATTACAATAATTTTTTAAATTTATTCTTTTTTTCTAATTCTTTAATTATAATTTATATATACATATACAAATTATGAGATTTTTGTTAAAAAATATAAATAACATGTTATTTAATAAATATATATTTGAAGCGGATATTAAATGGATTTGATATGCATTTATCATATCCATATCCATTTATAATTAGATATCTATTAATCAAATACGGATATTATTCGTTTTACACAGATGTGGATAAATTTTGTATAAATGAATAGAAACACAAATGGTAACGAATTTTTGAATATCTATTTACAGCACCACTTGTGATGTATCCTAAGTCAAATTCGTATGACCGTTCACAAGAATAAATGAAACTATTTAACTTATAAGAGAACTCAAATAAATTGTAGATAGAGGGATATTGTAGTTTAACATACATGAACAAATCTTTATTGATATCTTTTCAAAAGAGTACAACTCAAAATAAGAATTATAATAATTGTGTTACCAATAAACAGATACAATCAATCGATGTGCTAAACTCAATTTTATCTTTTGAATTTTTGTATTTATGGGATTATGGCGCCAAGGCTGGACCTTGGCGCGTTCTTCTTTTCTCCTCCCCTCCTCCTCCTCTTTCTTGGTCTGTCTCCCACTATTTCAAGTAGAGTTAGAAACGAGATGAGTCGAGTCAAGTCCAAATTTGATAGTCTCAAACTCGGCTTGTTTTTTGATTTGTGAGTTCAAACTCGAGTCAAAGTTGGTTGAGTCTAAACAACCAAATTCAAGTTTAACTCATTGGAATAGACAAAGATTTAGCGAGTATTATTGAATTTAACTTGATAAAACTCTTCGATAGCGTTCATCATAGAGAAGCAAAAAAATTCGATTTCTTAAGTTCAAATTAGCTCGAACTAGAGTTGGAGCTCGTATATATTTGAATTAACTTAAGCTCATTTAGAATCAAAACAAAATTTATAATATAAATTTTAAATAATTTTGTTATTTATTTTTCTAAAAATAAAAAATTGAATTATTATTATTTTTATTTACTTATCTTTATAAATTTTATTATATAAGCCTAAATTATAATTATATGTGTGTATATATTTAAAATTAAAAAAGCTCGTTTAGGCTATCACTGAACTTGACTTAGCTCGTGCTTGGCTTAGGCTCGAAAAAATGAAGTCGAATACAAGTTTTCTTTGAGTCAAGTTTGAATCGTTCGCAAATCGTCTCGTCCCATTTACACCCCTAATTTCAAGTCACGAAATGCACCACTAATTTAACAAATATTCTAACATTGTTGACATTAAAAAAAAAATGGTTTGTCTAATAATTTTTTTTTCTTCTATTGAACAAACATATATAAGGTTATATCATTTGCTACATGATAGCCTCATCATGACCTTTTAAGATCATCCCACAACAGAAGTAAATACATAGATTAACGCTAGAGAAATTGGGTACAATAGCAGCACAACATAACCAATCCAGCGAGGGAATGTGGTGCAGAAGCTTGCAAGTAATGTCATGACGACGCAGAATATCAGAACTATCAGAATTTCAGCAAAGACGTCTGCCCACAAATTTCTTGCATAAACTGGAGCCAGGAACACTATCAGACTTATAATGTTGTTCATGTAGACGCCACTATAGATCTGTACAATAGAAAAGAAAAGATCTTAAGAACTTATGTTGTTACAAATGACAGCACATACTTGCACACAATAAGACAAAGAAAAGAGAGAAAATAGAAATTAAATACAGGAATTTATGATTCGGTCAGAGTTGCCCATGTCTGTGGGCAAGAGAGAGAGAAAGCAAAAAGTTACACTTTAAAATCCTTTTCCAGACCTGAACCCATGACTCTGGTTATTAAATAATTGAACAGCCAGAAATGATTTATTTACTATATTTAGTTGTACAAATCAATATCCTTTACAAAATTCTTAATCCCTTTGTATTTTTCCCAAACTCATCTAGCTAAATTCATCCAAAACTAACTATCGAATATTTTGATTGATCATACTGCAGGCCTAATGGCCCATGCCCTCCACCACCAATACATGCTTTCATTTCTTTTATCCAAGTCACATAATAGGGTTTTTAATTCGAATCATAATTTGGATCCACCAAATTCACTGTTTAAATTCTCTATTCCATTCTCTGTTTCATCTTTTATTTTTTTTATGAATATATTATATGTATATCAAATATTTTTTTAAAAAAATAATTAATTAAAAACCAGATACATTTAATATAAATACAGCAAATTAAAATAAAAGATAAAATAGAAAATAGAATAAAGGATACAAAACGCCAAATTCAAGGCTAGAAGTATCACATGTCTATAAATTGTGTGTTGATAATTATAATACTTAGAACAGGAACATACCGCAGAAAGTGTCAAAGAAATGGACTTTTGGGTCTTCTGTCTGGCGGAAGCAATTGACTGAACTGCAGTTCCATAGTTCATGGCAAAGGGTATTGCCAAATATGAGACCCAGAAGGAAGACAAATTTGCGGCTTGAGAGAAAGAAACAACACTCTTTATCAAAGGCTCTGCAAAAGCACACAACATGACAGTCCCAAGTATCACAAAGAACAAAGCCTTGAAGTAATTCCACCATGAATTAGTATCCCTTGGCATTCTGCTTCTGCCCGTGCTACTGCTACCAGCCAACAACCCCTGCTGTAATTGGCTGTTGTTCTGCATTTTAACCTTTACAGAATCAGAGTCCACAATTTTATTACACAAATAATAAGTAAATTGAGTTCCGATGAGCCCTATTTTTTTACCTGAGAGTTGCTATGTCCAATCCATTTAATACGATCTGGAGTCTGATCGGACATGTCAGTGACTAATTTGGTCATGCCTTCCATAAATTCGTCCTGACTGATACGTCCGTCTCCAGAGGTATCAAAAGATTCTAAGATGTTTTCTACATCCTTGTCTGTGCTCAAATCATCGTCGTCCATCCTTACTCCTAAGAGCAAAACTCTGAGTTCCACTGCTGATACAGAGGCACTGTTGTTCTTGTCGATTTTACTAAACAGCCTGTATGATTGAATAATTAATATAATTCCATCTTCAACAAAAAGACAAAGGATAAATGTATAATTATATGCTTAGTGACCTTTGGAAGATCATGAATTAGAAAGGGGAAATGCTAAGTTTGGAGGAATAAAGAAAGAAAAACTTACTCTTGTATTTTTCTAGTATCAGGCTTGCCGTTTCTTGACAAAAGTCTCAGTAGCTTGTCTTTGGCATATTTATTCATCAAATACTCAAATCTCCGGTTCTGAATCCACGGCTGGAATATCTGTAGAATAGAGAAAATAAAAATGTGAAGTTCCCTTCTGAGTGTTGCAAAACTAGTAAACAAATTTTAACAATAAACAAGGACACCAACTAGAAATTCTTTATGAAATTAAGTTCTATTTTGTCACCTTTAAAGACACTTGTACTATAATTTTGTGTTGAAAGGAACAAGAACGGCCTAAATGTCTTGGAGAAAACTTATTTTAATATCCTGATGCCCTTTAAAACTTGTAATTACCTGATAGGAGATGTAAGCAAAAAGCAAAATCACTGTAACGATGAGAGCAATAAGAATTATCACTCTCCTCCCTGAGGACGAATTGAAAACTTTCGCAAGCAAAATGATGAGAAATGGAACCAAGGATATCAACATTATCCGTGCAGTGTAGCAGGTTTCAGCATCCGTAACAACACCATGACCTGATAAAGAAACGAAATGTATCTATTGGATCACATTATGTCTTACGGGTCAAGAAGATTAAGGGAAATTAAAAAGTATAAAAATCACCTTTTGGATTGCTTTTCGGGCTTCCAGATTTGTCAACAGTAATAGCCTCTGAGAGATCATAGCTTCCAAGGACAACAGAAGCGCCCCATATCAATGTCAGAAGCATTACTGTTGTCCCAGCAACCAATCCCATCCCCAATGTGGCTCGTTGTTGAGCAGCCTCCCGAGTTCCCGAAAGTGCGGACACTTGATTAAAAAAGCATAACATTTATTAGATTTACTTGCAATGTATGAATAAGAGTTTCATTAAATTGTTCGTGTTTGTAACTTTCCTAGTATCAGTCCATAAAAGTATCCTCAACTGTGACGAGGAAACATAAAAACATAAAAGAGAAAAAGGACTTCAACTTTTCTTTTGTAACTTTCCAAGTAACATTCTTTTCTGTTTTGTCATCCCAAGTTTTAGTATTATTTACGCATACCAATAAGGAATAACCTGAACATGAAAATAAACTTATTACACTTTGTATTGATGCAGGAGTAAACTAACTCAAATTTACAAAATTAACTCCGGACCAATGTTAAGGGAAGATTTTCTATATAGGCCACTGTCCACCTGTTATGGACTTCACAATTTTCATAGCCGTCAACATAAATGGATGCTCTCACGTCCACGTCAAATTATTAACATTTGGACCATGGCCACTACCTTCCATGCATCATGTCATGGGGGGTACCTTGATTAAGCCATTTTAACTCAACAGTAGAGTAGCACCACAATAATGTGCTAAGCCATCGGCTCAAATCCGATAAGGGCTCTATTGACCACCTTTGGCATTTTGCATAACCAGGTTTCTGATAGGCATGTACATATCTTGTCCTCAGTGGGCAACTTGAGGTTGTTTGGTTCCCTCAGATATCTCACATTGACTGCACGTATTCTCAACTACTCATTTTCTTTTGACTTTTTTCTTTATCAGCCACTAGTGGAAGATAACTTTGCAATATACAAGTACTTTAATTTTTGTTTTTACATGAAATAATCACTTTAAGAAAATGTTTTTAAAGAATGGTCCGCTAAAACTTCTCAAAGTTTTACAAATCACTCTCCAAATGTTGAATATTCTCCTTTTTAAAATAAACTCGACTGTAACGTTGCAAATGAACAGCCTGAATCTCCTACTGCAATTAATGTTACTTCAATTTCTTGAGGGCCCAAGATCAGTATAATCAGATTATTTTAAACTTGCCTGACGATACTAAATAAATTAATCGTTTCTCCAGATCAAAACAAGCGTATGTTGAAGGAAGGAATCTTACTCCACCTCAACTTCCGACAAGTTCTGGTATTTCCGACGAAGAACCCGGTAATGGCCATGGATTGTAAGTAATGCAAGATTACTAAACCAAAACCAGGACAATTTTCCTTTCTCCTTTTTTCACTATTCTTATCATATTAACAAGTACTAAATCTTTAAAAAAAAAACCAACAAAGAACGGGAAAGGGAAGGGAGAAGAGAAGGACTCACCAAGAACCAAGACAATTTGTGGGATTGTGCCGAGGAACTGAAACAAGCTGCCTCCGAATATACCCGGTCCGGTAATTTGGAAGAAAAGATTGGACCCGTTTGCAACGTACTTCCCTCCGAAGGAAAGCAAGATCTCATACACCACAATGAGAAACAGCAGCCCCCAAAAGTTAGTCGAGCATGGCAAGAACCCATACGTCGGCTCACACGTCTCAGCAGCAGCTGATAATCTCCACTGAAGAAAAGATGGCTTGCTCTCAGAATCAACCCCATCAGATACCAGAGTCAAATCCTCCCTAATCGAGCGGCTGTATGCTAGATGGCTCACGAGCAGAAGAAGCAGAGAAATGATGCCCATTCCTTTCATCTTGGCCATGATGCTAATCTGTCACGAATACTTGGAAATTTTGATGCTGAGGAATGTTTAAATTTATGGGGATAATGATTTAAATAGCTGGCGGAAATGCATATGCAATTCGTGGGGTTAATCTGTAGATGTTGACTTTCACAGGAAACCTCCATGGTGGACTTGTTCATATATAACAAGTTGGCGGAAAATTACAAATCTCATTCCATCAGGCATTAGCCGCCGGGTGTTTTCTTTTCGTTTTAAACTGCAAATCAGTCATTCTCCAATAAAACATGAGTTTGAACTATTAACAAAAAATTAATAAGTATCAATCGACAACTTATAAGTACGAAAATTTTAGGGCCCATTTGTTTTTATTTTTATTCTCATTCTTTATTTTCATCATTTTCAAAGTTCGAAAAATTAGTTAACAAAAATGAGTTGAAAATAAAATTGTATTTAAGTAGATTATTCAAAAAGTAATAATTATATTGAATTTGTAAATTGTAATTGGAGAGAAATAGTAACAATGATAATAGAGAGAAGATATATAGGTTATTAGAAAATATATTTTGAAAAAAAAATGAAATTAATTGTATTGGGTAAAAATGTATATAAAGTTTCATTTTGAAATAGTATAAAATGAGAAAATAAAATTTGAAAATGAAAACAAACATTATTCAATATTAAGAAAAAATTATTATTATTTTATTATAAAAATAGGTAAAAAAAAAAAAGTAAATGGTAGTTGGTCGACAATCGAATCAAGTTGAATCAAACTATTTCTTTCTAAACAAATACAGAATTATTAAGATTTAATTGATCTAATTAGTTATTAGTTTTAACGAGCCATCTAATTCTAAACAGAGTTCTACACGTCAAATCTTACTTGAATACACGGAATTAATGCTAATTCTTATTATTGTTAAAAAAATCAACTGTAATTATTATAAAAATAAATAGGTACACACAAATCCAAACCCAAAATTAACTTTGTCTCCCTCAACTGTTGGGGGGAAGAGATTTTTTCTACGTGCATGCTAAACATGTTGATTTTGTGAGCCTTATCATGTCAACGTGGATTATATGTCGCATTGAGAAATTTTATTTAGTCCAACACCAAATGGTTCCTTACAAGTTACAATTAGAAAAGAAAATTCCATTGTTACATGTGCAACGATTTAGGTAGATTCCGAGCTCCAACAAAGCGGTGAAAGCAATTTTCACCTAACCCCAATACTCGACCATTTGCACACCTCCATTATTGTTCTTTAATCAAGTTGCCAATTTTTAACGAATTTTCAAGAAAGTCTTGGGTCAGAGACTGATTTTTCCAAGGCTGGAGCTGGCAGGTTTTTATTGCAAGCCCACTAATGTATAAACTTATGGGTTTTAGTATCAAAATTTTCAAGTATTATTTTTCAAGATTATAGGAGGACACGGAACATAGAGTTTATCTGTTAACGCAAGCCCACCAATGAATAAACTCATGGATTTCAGTACTGAAATTTTCAAGCATTATTTTCAAAGATTATAGGGGGACACGGAACATGGAAATAGAATTTATTATGTTGTTAACCAAGAAGCATAAGATGATTGCCGGTCAGCTGCATCTGGGGGAGAATTGCATGGACCCCCTCAAACTTTTGACTATTGATAAGCTCCTTAACTTTTGAAAAATTGGCATATACCCCCTTTCCTCTCGTTTTCGGTCATAGTCATGAGGGGTAAAAACGTAATTGACCCCAAAATATAGGGACCCATATCTTTCCACCACGCCTTACTTTAATCACCCATACCCAACACCTTGCGGAAAAATAAAACAATGTGACTGCCAATCAGAAGCTGTGCACATGAAATGATGGCAGCAAAGAACTGATGAGATCTTCCCCTCCCAAGTAGCGATTTTCTTCTTATTTTAAATGCAAAGGATGAAAAACGTGCTCTCGTTCATTTTTAATTTTATTAACATTATTAGTCTTCTCTTCTTTCATTATATAAAATAAGAGGTGAATGGAAATAATTAACTTAGGAGCGTAACATAAATTTAGTTGGAGTACAAATCCAATGAACTAATTTGGGCAAAACTCTCATCCAAATTTAATTTTTTTTTTATTTTTACATCTTAAAAAAATGTTATAATTTAATTATTAATAATATAGCTAGTGATAACAAGGACAATATTTATACCGTGAATAATAATAACGTTGATGAAAATAATAAATAAATATATTATCATATTTGCTTCTCTATTATAACAATTGTTATTGATTCAATGAGAAAAATATTAAAAATAATCAATAATATTAACAATAAATTTAAAAAATTAAATATATTTCTAATATAAACAAGCTCAAAATCGAATTCGAATTAGAATAAAGTAGACAATGAATAAGTTGAGCCCAACAAATTTGAACTGAAATCTTTTAAAATAAACTTGAGTTGGTTTTGGAAACTTTTAAATTAGCTTTTTTCACAATAGCAATGATCATTCGCCATTGGACACCTGCATCATTTGCACAAAAGACCACACAAATTTTTCGAAGAAAACTAATAATAGGAAGAAGCATTGCCAATTTTTCACATGATACGGATTCTTGCCAACAGTGCCTAATGTCGAAAGTTCACAAGAGGTATATTCTCTGCTTACCTACTCTTGTGCGTCAATTTTCTTTTCTGTTGCTTCATTGAGAAGACCTTAACTTGAGCTGGATTTTACGAAGAAACTGAAGGAATCTTGAACAGTAGTATAACGACAGGAGGTACTATTCCCCCTTAAGACCTCAAATATATTTGAATAAACAAGATGACCGCGCAATTAGGCAAACTCGTGTAAAATAACAACTGGCTGCTTCCCATGAACTTAGGCAGCACGTTTTTCAAATATTTGGAGAGATTTTT
>JACGDI010005362.1:266903-291620 GCA_014898725.1 Jacaranda copaia
CCCCCCCCCCCCCACCAAACAATTTCTCCGAGCTTGGTAGAATATGGCAATATTCATGCATTCTATTAATAATGTCACATAATTACAACTCATTTAGATTATACTGAGATTAACTGATTTCTACTGGTAGTTTGATGTGGGAGAGTAGGAATGGAGCGCATACATGCCGGATCTCCTATTTCATTTATGTTACATCTTTTGTTTCAATTTAATAAATACACATTAAATATATCTAATTTTAAATCAATTATTTTTCTAAAAAAATATTTGATATACTTGATACCTATGTATAAAATGAAATAAGAGAAAAACATGAAGTGTAAACAGAGGATTCAAAAATTGAAGTTTATCACCCAAATATTGGATTCTCATTTGATTTGCTACGTGGTATTACATAATTATACTTCTTTCTTCATTTTCTTCCACTTCCTTGTTTAAAATTTTGTTGTCGTAAATAAAAGATATAACGACAATTCAGTATGTAATCTCAAATGGCAATCAATCAATTTCATTGTTGCGATGGACATTTAATCGTGTACAAATTTTGGGCCATAAACAGGCTCCTAGATAGTTTAACTCCAGTCAATCACCGTAATCATCAATATTAAATCAGCTGTAATGCATTACTAAGGGCCTCATCTTGTACACCAAAAAGTTTAAGCACAGATGAGTTTGTTAGATCACTAGTCAGGTTTAATTTGATTCAGACGTAAGTAGTTTCAGGACCAAGGAACTGGCTGGCAACAAATGATGTCAGCCAGAAAGTTTAAATAATCAGAATGGTGCAACAGATAATTTTAACGTAAAATGCTTAGGGGATTCAGCCACAAAGCCAAAAGCCATTCAGAGTAGTGTCACAAGTTTTGACATTCTAAATTTGAAATTTATAGCTACTGATCAATGATCAAAACCAATATAAGCAGACACGTGGAGAAATAATCTGAAATCAACAGATTTAATTGGTTGGTCGAAAGGAGTAAAAAGCATTTAACAGCAACTAAGAATACGGCAAAGACTGCTTCTTACCACCGCCCATCATTTTCCAAACTTAAACTTCACACATGGTCGAGATCTTTATATGTCCAGTGTGAATGCCAATTCTTTAAAGCACCAGACCTGCAAGCAGAAATTCCGATGGGAAGCCTTCAGCTAGCATTTATACTGATGTCAGGGTGGATAAATGGATCGTCAGGAGCAAAAATGTCCTTAGTACACACGTACGAGTGAGTGCATGGCTTGCATTTGTAATACACAGATCACTTTACCGCATTCAACTCCATGAATGCGCACCATATTTCCTTCCGTGGGCAAACCATCTCATATGCCAAAGTGAATGGCAGAGGAACTTTACACATCTCGCATAACAATGTCAGACGAACACCAATAGCCAACAATGAACGATGCAATATTGACTTGGGATGTTGAGGTGGGTAAAAGCATTACTTGTAGTTGAAAATTGCACAAAATAAGTTGACTTCAATAGGCACTAGGAATTCATCAATAAGCTCTAGGATTGAGCTCCTGGTGCTGGTAAAACTGTGGAGCAATCTCTGTTAGCCAGGAGGGATCGATAGAGATGACGTTGCGCATGTATTGACGATCGGTTGAGACAATAGAATGGAAGATAACCCACTTTGGATTAACCCTGCAACATAATGTCAAGAGGGCATATCAAGCTTCAATCTTTTTAAGATTATATCAAGGAAGAAGGAAAAATCACTCTGGAGACATTTGTTTGGACTTGGTAGGGAATATAGTACAGATATTTCAACTGACTAAAGATCAGGGGAAGGAGGTTGATAGTATATTTTGTGGCACAACTTATCAAGAAACCGTACTAGAAATCTCCAAGGGAATTTCATCAAGGTTAGGACTCCAATTGTCATCCAGTCCTGTTATAGTCTATCTATATGTGTACTTTTTGTAGAAGTTTGAATCTCATATGTGTTTGTTCTTGATGGTGAAAAGAAATGCATAACTCTCTTTACCATACCAAATTAGAAATACCAAAGGAAACTATATGGATTTCTGTATCTTCCAACATTCTCTAAGGCCCATTCTTTTGGTTCACTCTAGAAGTCTTCGGTCAGATATTCCAAGTAATATGTTCTATCTCTCAACTAAATCTGTGCAGTCTTTCCAAATGTCATGTGGGTCTCATGGGGAATGAAGTACAGGAATTTCTCTCATATGCTACTGATTATTTGTTTGATTAATGTTTTCTGCAGTGTATTATCTTTGTTTAATGAGATTCCTATGCCAACAAAGTAATGTGCAGCAGAAATCTTATGGCAAGAAACCAAATTACAATTGCTTAACAGTGGAAAATTCAAAAAATCATGTCAGATGCAACCATCAAGTACATAATATAGAGGAATGTTTCAACAGGAAAACCAACAGAATGCTGAATAAAAGAAAAGATAAAAAATTCAACACCGAAGAAGCAGGTTTGGAATGACATTTTGGTGGAAACAAATACTTTTGTCTAATTACACTAATGCTATGTCTGGATGAAGGAAATTATTGAGGAAAAAGAAACAGAAATTCCAAAAGTGCACACATTAAAGCAAAATATTACATCCTTTGAAGTATGAAAAAATATTTCTTAGCATTTTCCTCATTAAAATACAAGATCCAAATATAGGTAAATAAACTGATGATGAAAATGCTATGGGGCATGATGTAGAGATCAGAACTGACCTGAATAATACGGAAGAAGGATGGATGTAAACTTCTTGTGAACTTCTTATGGTCTTGTATAAGCCATTATGACTGAATGCCTTTTAACAAGATAAGCAACAGAAGTAGACAAATTAAGCAGATAAATGCCAAAATTTTCTTTAACAACTAAACCAGCTTGGTTTTCAATTTGAGATATCAAGATCTCTTCATACGCAGAATTAATACTTACTTCCAAACGACAGGCATTAGCGAAAAATCCAGCAGTAACTGCCTTCCTCACCAGCTGCAGAATTAAAAAAGGAAAAACAAACAAATAAATAAATAAATAAAGATGACTGCTGAATTTAGTACTGAACCAGGTGCACCATAAAGCAGAATCGTTTTTTAAAAGTTCTCTCAGATTAAGTTTCCAAACACATAATTTGATTCAGACAAGTGAGATCAAACACACACAGGAGTTCAGGATGGATAAGCTATTAATGCCTTAATTAATATACAAGCTGATTGTTTATATTCTCATTGTGATGTTTTTAAGAAACTAATTCAAATGAATATCATTCAAATTGGATTAAAACAAAAAGTACTTTTGATATATATATATATATATATATATAGAGAGAGAGAGAGAGACTGGGAACAAAACCTTTGACTTTCTTCCCCTTTGCTCAAATATAAACAATATATATCCTTTTCAGACATATGCTAGGTCAATGACATTAGCCATCAGTCATCACAAACTAGAATGCTTAAAAAGTCAGCAAGACCCATTTTTTGGCCTCATTGCATAAACTAGTCAGTCATTGGCCTTCCCAAACATTGGTTCCCAAATAGTACTGAGAGGTTGCATGGACTGACATATCCCTAACACAACTAAGCTCTAAATGAAACCACATGTAGAGGTGAGTGCATTCTGCGCACTAAGACCCAAATGTCACCTTGGATATATAATACTTGTTTGCTGTATTTCACATTTAATTTCTCACATCAATTAACTTTTTCGCCAGACTATGATTAAAAAATTTGATTAGCAATATTTAATAGAGAGGTGGGGATAACCTACCACCTAGACATAAAAGTGAATCCATTTATTCCAGAAATCTGTATACTAAAATGAGAAATCTGTATACTAAAATGAGCACATGGAGAGGTAATGATACTTCAGAGAATTAGAGAGAACAATGACAATACCAAGAGGCAAACTTAGAAGGGAACAATTTATGTGACTATCTATTATTGAGGATACCATGGTTTCACCAAATTGAAAAGAATTGACACATTGAAAGGAAAAAAGAACTAGTAACGATGCTTATGCACGCAGTCACAGATTTCTCTACCTTGTCACAAACCAATTAGCTCAATGTCCACATCTACTTACCTGCATGTCACCTTCGCAAGATTTTAGGACTATGCCTAAGCGTTGCACAATTCTTCTCAGCTGTTGCCGGATTTCATCTACTTTTTTCTGCAGAGCAACCAAACCAAATATCTAAAACCAAGCACATCGAAAACTTGAAAATTCATAACTTCAGTGGAATTAAGATACAGACCATGGCATGGTAGTTTACATGGTTCTTGTAACACCAGTTTGAAGATTTACCAGAGTCAATAAATCCTTTGTACACATTTAAGAAGGTTACATGATCGCCCTGCAAACAGCAGAAATGTTATATTATGAATTTATAAATTGCTAAAGATCACAGGATGAGAGAAATCATAGATTTTCTATGTAAGATTTTCCTTTAAAAGAGTAAGAATATTCTGACATTTATAGAGTTAGCCATCAAATATTTAGTAAAATCCATGTGAATGTGCAACTGCAAGACAGTTAATCCAATTGAAATTGTATCTCAGCCGAAAGGAACAATGGCCAGACATAAATAGTTAGAGTGTAACAACTTATATGAAAATTTATGAGCTAAAAACATCTGTTACAAAATGTGACTTCTGAGATATGTTCAAAGCGGATCACCTGACATACACTAAATTGGAAACAATAACAACAACTTGTTCAACTTGATAGATTGTCCAGAATTTCATTGTCCTGCTTTTACCTGTATCAGGATCAGGATAGACAGAACATGCCAAAGCAGAAGTTGAGAAACACAGAACAATTCGGACCCACAGATTTTTTTCTTTTCCAGGAGGAAGAAATAGGACTTTGAAGTTATCTTATCTCATGGAATAATTGATGATCCAATGGTTTTTATTGGGAAATCCCATCACATGGAAACCCAATAAATTGCACCAGCAGGACTTGACCTCTAACTGAAAAGAAGCCCTTTGAAAATGCAGATCATAAACTACTAATACAACGCCCCTGAATGCCCCCCTGATAAATAATAACTTTGTCCTAAGAACTGTTATATATCAAGCCATAATTGTTTCCCAACCTTTTCCTTGTCTGGCTACTAATGTGAACCCAACCCATCGGACATTTTGAAGTTTACTAAAGTAGAACAAGATTGCTAAATCCAGGGGAAAGTGCATAAGTTAACATCCCCAACAAATAAGTTATACAATTATTCACATCACATGTCCAGTCATTTTGTAAAATTCATCAGCCATAATACAGGTCAGAAAGACAACATGTGAGCTGTTTAAGGAAAGATTCTTGGTCATGTTTTGTTCAAATATCTCCTAACATCTTCCATTAGCAAAGACAGAGGCCAATAAAGCAAAAGCATTGAACAATATCATCACACTCTAGGAACTAGCTCATTCCACAGTATCTATTTGACATCGGGGGTCATATTACTAATACTGGAACATCTTCAAAAGAATTTGTTCTCACAGGGAGCAATTAAACTTCACATAACCCAGCCAGAACTATACAGGAACATTCAAAGGCTCAGGAAAAAAGCTATTTGTAGAACAAGAATCACCCGCATCTACCATATGTCAAAATTGCACTCCACCAATTACTTGAATTCAAGTTAGTTTCATGAGTGCACATTATGTAGGCATATGATGGATGAGGATAGAAAGCAACACACCTCAGCAGCAGCAAATCTCAACTTGGCTTCATCCAATGCCTTTTGTGCTCCCCTAACTGAATACCAGATCGACTGCATAGCAAAGAAGAGAAAGAAGAAATTGAAAATGAAGAAAATGAATTAACAAAAAGTGGTTTATTACTTAATGCATCTAAAAGAGATTACTATTTGTAGACTATTAGTTCATATATTTTAAACCAAGCATGTCAAAAAACGAGGATCATTATTGGGCTAGTAGTTCAGATATCTAAAACTAATGGAAATGATGCATTAATTTCATAATATAGAACAAGTTAATGAAGAAAAGTTGCAAAAAGAGGTAACTGACCTGTATGGACAGCACAGCAGCAATAGTGATGACTTCCTCAGAACAGCCATAATCATTAGAAGCTAAAATCATTTTGGAAATCATTGGATCCTACAAGCGAGTATAGTTGCTCAGAACTGGAAAACAGATTACAAGTTTCCATAGCTAGGCTGACATATTTCACAGACGAAATAATTGACGCTTAAACTATTTCTTTGGCTCTGCAACTACAGGAGGCAGCCCAAAAGTGACAGCCACAAGATATGTGAACCGAAAAAATTTTTTTGATCTCCCATTTTAGCAAAACCATAACTAGGAACAGTTAGCTGAAAGACCCAAATGATTATTGCAAGATTGTACACCCTCAACAATTAATAATTTCTATAGGATCCCCACTTTCCGCCAATCTGATTCACTTGAACTTCATAAGAAACAATAACCAGCCAGAGCACCAGAATTTCTATTTGTTGCAATCCTGAACCTTTGTAACAATAAATCTGAAATTCCGGGTGCATAAGTTGTTCCATAAAAATTTCCTCTCTGATATCCATTTCTTAATTTTCAGAATATTGAATCTCCTGAATTTTCTGAATCGTGAAATTCTGTTGAACCCATAAATTTTTCAAGGCAAGATCACCTTGGAAATCATTGGATCCTACAACCAAGCATAGTTGCTTAGAACTGTAATACAGAACACAAGTTTCACATAAAGTGATATCTTTTGCAGATAAACTAATTGATGCTTGAACTGTTGCTTTGACTTAGCATCAGCAGGTGGCCGCCCAAAAGTAACTTCCACAATATACATAAAGGTAAGAAGTTCTTATGATCACCCATTTTAGCATAACAATTTTTCATCAACTTAGGTCTAGGAACCTTAGGCTTCAATACCACAAAAAAAAATGTTGCAAAATTTAGTAAGCTTAAGTACCACAAAAATTGTTGCAAAATTTCACACCATCAATAATTAATAGTTTCTCAACAATCCACATATTCATTCCCCACTTCTCCACTCCATTTACTTGAACTTAATAAAAAACGATGACCAACCGAGCACCAAAACTTATACCCTCCGCAGTCCAGACACTATTTAAGAATAAATCTCAAATTTCTGTTGAGCTTTATGTTCCCTCTCTTAGTATAAACTTTAAGTTTAATTTTAAGATTTGAGAACATTTTTCCTCCCTTCCCCCAGTGCGGGTGTTGTCTCTTGTTCTGTCTAGGGCCAAAAAAATGGTATAGATCGAAATGTACACATCATGATTTATTATAAATGAGGAGCTTGAGTGACAGAGACATACTAATGGAATCTCTGCGACCTGGAATCCAGCTGGGGATGTAAGTTTTGCATCCTCATCTAGAACTCCAAGAGAATATAATACTTCCAGTGCTCTGATTAGTGCTTCAGGAGATGGTGATGCTGGCCAGTCAAACCCCAGAATATTGTCTATTCCTAAGGCTTTTAACTATCAGAATAAAGACAAAATTATCACCATCAAGAGCCACAGTGAAAAAACTATGAAACATAGCTATTGCAGATTCTACCACAGTTAAGATTATTTTAGCTTGAAGGATTTTAGTCTCCAGAGTGAGATAATACAATTCAATTTTCACAATTCAGACAAAACTGTACCATCAAATTTATTTACAATAATTCATACCTGAATCACACAGGAAACAAGGTTTGACCTCTGCATCTCCGGAATACCATCAGCAGACATCTCATCTATGTAATATTCTTCTGTATAGAGCCTGGTTAAGGAGAAAGAAACAAGAAAATCCAAATTATCAATTTATCATGTATCATCTCTTTAGTTATTCCTTTTATTTCTGTTTTGGGCAATGTGCAAAATCATGAAAGGTTTTCTTTGGTGGGGAAGCACTTTATTTGGAGAACTTTTCACTACCACAACTCCAACATGTAGATCTCTTTTCAAATTATTTCTAGTTGATGACAATTATGTATAGGTTAACATTACATTCTTCTCCAAAGAAAGATATTCAGCAACAAATGTGTTGGCACCCACAGATAGTAATCAGCAGATAATTCATACAAGAAGCATTATGTTAGCTATAATTCATGCAAGAAGCATTATGTTAGCTTAACCTCCAAGACAGCTTAGAGGGCAAGACAAGTGCCACTATAGCAAAATTCCATAATAAGCATGCAATTCACAAATGTAATCTTTACAAGCCTTGGAAGGACTAAATGAGTTTCTCAGTGAAGGTCAATAATAGGAATCTCAATGATTTTGAGACCATTAACATGGGAGAACTTGGCATCAACACATGGGTTGATGAATTCAAGCTCTAATAGGAAAAAACGCAAAGAAAACTTTTGTACTCTGAGTCACATATTTCAGGTGAAACCCTGAAATCATTTATCTTCAACTTTCTCTCTGTTGTTTCAGTTTTATCTTCTCCTTCCTTGGTGCAATCATGAAATCCAACCATCCATCAAACTCATAAGTATGAACTATTTGCAGTTTTGACATAACAATGTTTTTACACAAAATTATAGCAATAGGAAAAGGAGCTTCCAAATCTCAATTTTTGTTTAGAAGTTCTAAACTATGTTTTTGCTCTGTTTAGAGTAGTATTAATTAGGAGGTTCCCTCAGCTTGGTTATTGAACCTCCTACGAGTGTTATGTTATCAGACATATCAGAGTAACGACAGATTAGGATAAAATTTTCATGCATGAGAACAAAGATATAAATTCAGCATGTTTTTCATTGTTTCAGCACCTGTAACACTTTCCTGGCCGAACTCTTCCAGCCCTACCAGCCCTTTGTCGAGCGGAAGCCTTAGATATTGGTGCCACGACCAAATTTTCGATATCAGTCATCTGTCACAAAGTTGATATGGATTAACTTTGATGTGAAAATTCATAAGCTTTTAATCAGTTAATGTGCTTCACGATAAAGTTTATGGAATGAAATATAATCACTTAAAAACAGCAGAGAGATAATCTGTTCAAACATAGTCAACTACTCACTCCTCTACGTTGTTTGTGTCTATTTCTTTCTGTCTCTATCTTATCATCCTGGGAAACAAGATAGCAAGATATGTGGTCGTTGCCACATGTTCTGTCCGTTATAACTTATTGTATGCTCTATATTTCAGCCTCAATATTCTTCATATCTGTTTCTCATTTTTCATTCTCTCAGTCCCTATTTATTATCCTGGAAACAACACAGCAAAGTCGTTGGTCCTTTCAATGCCCATTGTAAGTTATAATACTACTCTATTTTTCAGCATTTATTAGCCTATACCATTGCTTTTATAGTCTGTACCCTAAACACGCCAAAGGATGCAAAGTTCTAAATCACAAATATTTACCATTACTAAGAAAATTGAACAATCATAAACACAATCCTTTGTGTCAAGTTTCATGAGTCATAAAAGCAGCAAATAAGAAACAATATGTGAAAGCAAGAAGAAGGTGGGAAACAAATACCGGATTATAGAAACGTTGCTTTGAGAACCCACAGTCTACAACATAGACAACACCCTGAGATGCGAATTGAACAGGGTTAGAAGCAAGAATAGGCTGTCAATCAAATGTCTACGACTCCAATAATGAGTGCCCCTTCAATGTGAAGCTTTTACCTCCAATGTCAAGGATGTCTCTGCAATATTTGTTGATATTACCACCTTTCTCTTCCCACGAGGAGTTGGAGAAAACACAAGATCCTACAAATGAATCAGAAAAGAGGACATGCCAAGTTTCAAGAATCAAGAATATATAGGCAATTGGGCCTTTCTTTGCTTTTCTTCTCTGAACTGGAAAAGACAAATAACCTGATCCGCACGTGGCAGTCCAGAATAGAGAGGCAAGACAATCAATCCTGCAAGTGAACAAAAGAGAAACGAATATGGGCCAGATAAAGGAAGTACAGTAACAAGAATGTGCCAGTTTTCAACTTGAGCAATGAATCTGGTCTTTGGCACCAATCACTGTTTTATGATGAAATATAACAGTGATGCTATGATAAGAGCTACCAATGATTGTTGTATACTTCGAGCGGAAGCTATCTTCAAATCTACTTTACTAAGAAAAATTATCTGATCTAAGAAGCAAACTGGAGAGCACAGTGCATGCAATACAGGAACTAAAATAATTCAATAACCACCATGACATGACAGTCTTTTATAGCAGCAAATATCCTAAAAGCTTCAATTATTCTAGAAATGTTCTAAAAGAAAATTTATTGATAAAATGTGAGTATGGCATAAAACTAAGTGAACATTTTGAAGACTGGGGCTTCTTGTGCTACCTTGCTTTCTTCTATCAGAATCTTCTGTAAGTAACTGAATTGCAGCATCAATATCATCTTGACCGGTAAGAAATACAAGAATATCTCCCATGGGCTCCTAGAAAGATGCAAGATCAAGAGCTCATTCAAATTAATAATCATTATGGCAGTAAAGTTGAGTAAATCACCATTAAAAGGAAAATCGATATCAAGTAATGGTAAATGACCTAGGTGATAAATAAAATTGCTACAGTGTTACAGATATCACAACACTACTGTCACTGCAAATTTTAGCAAGAATTGAGCACGGTTAGAAAGGAGATATGAACCAAATGATGCAATTAAGGGTGTAAACGAGCTGAGCCGAGCCCGAATCTAGCAAGTTCAAGCTCGGCTCATTTATTAATTCACGAGCTCGAACTCGGGCCTAGCTTAGTCAAGCTTAAAAAGCCAAGCTCAAGCTCGACTCGTTAAAATAGACGAATACTCGGCGAGCCTTATCGAGCTTGACTAGATAAAGCTCATTATAGAGAAGCAGAAAAACTCAATTTGTTAAGCTCAAACTCAAGTTCGTATATGTTTGAATTAACTAGAGCTCATTTAGACTCAAAACAAAATCTATACTTATAAATGTTTTAAATAATTTTGTTCTATATTTTTCTAAAAATAAAAAACTGAATTATTGTTATTATTATTATTATTTTCTTATCTTTATAGATTTTATTATATTAGCTCAGATTATAATTATATATACATGTATGTATATGTAATAAAAAAGCTTGTTTAGACTCGCGAACTTTTCGAGCCAAATATTATTGAGCTCGGCTCCGCTCGACTCGGGCTTGCAAAAATCGAGCCAAATACGAGCTTTCATCGAGTCAAGCCCGAACTGTTCGCGAATAGTCTCATCTCATTTACACCCCTAGATGCAATCACCCGCCCTGGCCCTTCCTTAGCACATAACACACACATGACTTTGATAAGAATCAACAAATTTAGCACCTTGATCATGCTAAATGATATGCCAAACAAGTACAAGCAATTCCAAATGATTTTTAGTGCATCAAAGTTACAATGTCAATTAAATACAGCATATGCTTCAAAGATGGGGGAGCAGTGCAAACGTGAGTACTGAACATCTTCATACAGCAGTTACCATTGTATCACTAAATAAATGTAAAATTGGTCTACCTGAATTCCTTCCTCCACTAAAGGAAAACTTCAGGGGAAAACAAATAAGAGGCGGGGGAATCCACCATAAAAGTCTTTAGATCTTCCATGGTGGAAAATTTGCATAGCTGTTGTGCATTACAGACTCTCACCAAATAAAGAAATACAAAAGACAGGTAAAATATAAAAATGCAATTTTAAATAAACAATAAGTTTCCATCCTGATTCCTGTTTGATTCGTGAACCACTAATTTCCTCCAATCAACCCAAGAAGTCATCTGGTTAAGACTTTGACATACCTCTTCATGAATAGAAACTACAGTTGAAACTGCAGCTCGGATATAATCTGAAACAGGCTCCTCAACATAAAAAACTTGCACATTGAATCCTCTACCCTACAGATTCAGAATACAATTTTGATACATATCCATGATGAGACATGTCACCAATAATCCAAAGGATGCATGCATGAAAGGGCTGCCCAAAAATCAGTCACCAGTATCACATACCTCAACGGACAGAATGGCAGGCTCTTTACTTGGTCCATGCCTTTCATCATCTCGTCCTTGACGCCTTCGGCTAATTTTTACAAATTTACAAAGCATAAGCTCAAAAGCCCCAAAAACAGATGGCAAATCTCATAGGTATAGCACAAATTAAGTTAGAATCATAGAATGGTGAAATACAAGGTGAGCAAATGACATGGAAGATAACCATAAACACACATTGAATACAGCTGGACTAGCACAAATTAGCATGATTATAATCAGTACCAACCAGGTAACATTAAACAAATCCATAGAAGAAAGGCATACAACAGAAGTTAAAAGCAATAAGATCCAGTCCCTATTTATAGTTTACGTAGCAGTGCTTCGGCATTCTCGCAGCTAATCTTTTTCCACCTTGACCAGCAGCTTCACATGAACTGTTTTGTATAGTACATGAAGATATATAAATCTAAGAAGTAAAGCAATTTGTGCAATCTTGTTCTAAAGTTACTGACAACTTAAAATTGGACACGTTCCAACCTTGAACTGATTTTGTGTGAGATGCCAATTAAACTGCAACAACTTAATTTTCTCAAAAAACATGCTTAATCCAGAAGTATATCAACACAAAGCATCCATTGGTCTTACCAAATCTCCACTAAGACTTAGAAACTACAGCAATGCTAGAGTGTTCACAAATGAAGATTGATTTCTACACGCCGCCAATTTATACACGAATCCTCAATTTCATAGTTTATTTTATGGCATATAGTTTGACGCTATAACAGAACAGTAAATACCTACTTTGAAAATTGAACATTCATTCGAGACTATGATCAAAACCACTTCTCAGAAGAATTATGGATTGAGATTAGAGAGTACAGCCTTGCTTATCGTTGCTTAGAAAACAAAATCTACGTTGTCAAATTAGCTTGAACTGACAAACACATGAGGTACAACATTTATTATATTGAATTAACAGCTATTTCTTTGAAGTAACTTGAGGGTAGAGAACAACAAGTTTAGATAATATCAGGCTTCAGGAATATATCAAATATCGAGCTCAAATCAAATACAACTAATTTCCATATGTTTTTAGGGTAATAGGATGTGCCCAAGGTTAGTACAACAGAATAATTTTATTTTGAAAGAGACAGGCAAATTAAGAAAGAAACATCTCCTATAATTGTCAAGGATAGGATATTTTAAGTATAATGCAAATGCAACAAATATAAGGAACATTGATGTCATTGAAGTTTAAATAAATATTACAAACTACTTATGATATTATTCGGATGCCATAAAGAAACCTGGTATTAAAAAAAGAAGCCATTGATTTTGCTTCAATTGTAGCTGATGAGATGATAAGACGAAGCTCAGGTCGACGCCGCTGAATCTGTTTGCCAATATTTAGTTCTAGGAAAGAGATAAGATCATAACAGAGCAATACCTATTTTAAAGAAATAGAACCATCACCCCTTAATAGCTGCAAAAGCTTACCTTTTTAAGGAGTCCTAACAAAATGTCTGTTGAAAGAGACCGCTCATGAGCTTCATCTACCATGATTACACTGTATGACCAAAGTAGAGAGGTTGAGGAGATAGTTATTTAATTTATTAATAAAAAAGTGTCAAAACAGAAGCAACTGCAAAAACAACTTATAGAGTTAGAAATTAAGAGAAAAAAGGGTATATGATGGACAGTCATCTGCTGCCCACGCATGTCTATTCCTCGATCTACTTATGCTCATCAATAATCTTAGAGGACATAACAGTATAGTGATTGCTTGAATTTGCATTTGGCTGCATTGTTGGGCTCCCAAGTACATGGCATTTGAACAGGAAGTTCATAATTTTCACAAGAACTACAAGTAAAATCTTTGGAAAGCACAGACCTACCTATACTTGCTTAACAGAGGATCATCCATCATTTCCCTCAGCAACACTCCATCAGTGAGAAATTTTATCCTTGTTAGTTCCTGTTCTCAAAAATGAGTTTATCAGCATTAGTGTTTATCAGTACACATGCATGGAAGTAAGTTGTTCTTCGCTGGAGAAATTATGCCAGCCCTGCAAAACAGCAATTCATAAACCAGCACTATCTGCAACTAGTGTAAAAGAAAAATGGAATTATTAAACCAAAAAATATGATGCCAACAACAGAATTAAGATGAGAAAAAGCATAAATACTCACAGTATTGGTTACATCTTCAAATCGAATTGTGTAACCAACTTCTTCACCGAGTTTGACACCCATCTCTTCAGAAACTCTTGAAGCAACAGTCTGAATGACAAATAAACTTTAACTTAATGGAGTTTATGTAATAGACTTATGAATGTCTTAACTAATATACAGAGCAGCTATTGAGTAAAAGCTGCAGAAATTAAGGTAGTGAACAATAAGTTACAAGACAGTAAGGGAACACAAAAAATCATAAATATACCCATGATCTCATATCACAGCTGATAAAGAAGTAACATCCACTAAAACTGCCACGGAAGAACAGTCACCACAGATATCAACTAAGGCATCAGTTTCTCATTTACTAAATGATTTTAGGACAGGAATAAATAACAAGAAGCCAATTACTCCAAATAACAATCAGTAGATTGAAATTTAAAAAATTAGATGAGCATGGGCACACCCAGCCATCAGCTTTGTACTGGTAAATTCTGATTGCAACCTAAAAACATACCAAGAAACCACCATTCTCAGAAAACAAATTTCTTGCAAGTGCAGGAAAAAGAAAAAAACAAAAACAAAAATTGAAATCCCCTGATTTATTAATATTATTTTGTAATCCTTTTGACTTTACAAACTTGCAATGCACTAAAAAAACAAAGAAAGCACAAAATTAAGCCACCTAAAAAAAGATATTGAATGTTCAAGTATGAAAGCAACTCTAGTACCATACCTGTACAGCCAAGCGCCTCGGCTGCGTGCAAACTATCATCCGCCCACCCTCTGCCCATCCAGCTTCTTTCAAGTACTGTACACCCAAGTTCATTAAAAAAAAAGCAAAACCAATTTTCAAAAAGGCAGCCAAGAAGTGGGGGCATTTCAATAGTAAATACCAAAGCAGAAAGACCATTCATGAAAAGGTGCCCTGGGAGAACTCTTGAAGTATTCAAGAATTTGCACACAACAAGAAGAAGATACCAGTACTAATAATCAGAAAAAGGAGAAGTTGAAGAGTTGGGTGCTTTATGTTCTAAAAATAAAATCATCCCTATGCAGTTATCTTAAGAGGAGACCTGAGGAATCTGGGTTGTTTTTCCACTGCCCGTTTCTCCAACGATGATGGTGGTGGCGTGTGTCTCCACTAAATACAGAATGGCCGTTCTATACTTGTACACCGGGAGCCTCTGCCTCTGATTCTCTATGCTTGCATACCCATACCTATTTTCAACCATTCAATAAACAAGAAAACCCAACAAGCAAAAAAGGATAATCAATAAAAAAAGCAAATTTTACCCCGAAGAAGAAGATACAGAAGAGGAGAAGAATAAAACGCCGCCTTCTTCGTCGTCCACAAGACTGGGCTTCTCTGTTCCTGGTTTCCAAAATCTTGGCATTCTCTTTTCCTGGCGATTCAAACTTAAAATATATATATATATATATATATCAATTGGTTTCACGAACAAATCCTTTCCCTTTCACCAGAAGTGGTGGGTATCTTAATTGAGCGAGCATAAAGCCCGCCCGTAGTATTTTCTCAGAAGAAGAGAAGACGAAACTGCAGTGTTTACCTAAGTCGAACGAGAAGATAGTACAAATGCGCGCTTTATTTATAATGACGAACTACTTACTAATAAGTAAGTTACAGCGACAAATTTACCGTTGCCTCCGGATCTTTTTAAGCGCAGATACGAATCCAAATCCAATCTTTCCATAATGGTAATAATTTCCTTATATATTTACTTCCATTTTTGTTTTTTGGGAAGTGGAAAAATAACTGAAGTTAATGCTGCTCATGCGCGTGAATACATGTAAGAAACCTTTTTCTTGCTCCTGCAAATCTCATGCTATATGAATCAAAAGTGACGGATTAAACTTGTATGGTAGCTTTCATTAATATAATTGATGGGCTATGTTTAATGTCATTTTGAGGGTTTTTAGAGAAATGTACTCGGTCATATTGAAGAATTTATAGAAAATAAATGTGTTTGGTTTTATTTAAAAAATGGCCAATGCTAAGCCCCGTTTGGATTTATTTTTACTTTTATTTTCAGTTTTCAGTATTTCTAAATTAGTGAAAATTAGTTATGTGATGTGATGTAACAATGAAAATATATTTAATTGAAATATTTGAAAATATAATAATTATATTAGTTTTAATATGTTGTAGGTAGAAAGAGATAGAAATAACGAAATAGAGGGAGAAGATATATAGAAGCCATTAAAGTCAAAATCATAAACTACAAGTCAAAAAAGGCCCCCCAAAAATATATAAAAGTCATTGAAGTCCAGATCATAAACTATAGGTCAAAAAAGGCCCCCCGAATGTCCCCCTGATAGATTCTGGTTCTGAATATAGGTCAGAAAGCCAATGTATGAGCCATTTAAGAAAAGAAGCTACTCGTAGAACTAGAATCACTCTCAGATGTATCCAGTGATCCTTTTGATTGCATAGATAGCTATGGAGCCCTCATATGTTGTTCCCTATTTTACCTTTCCTTCTCTGTTTACCATGTATCTGTCTTCTTCATGTCAGGAAGGGAGGTAAAAGCAAGGATGATATGGGAAATTGGGAGAGATGAATCACTGATGGAAAATTGGAAGATGCGTTAGAAAGGAAAGCCAGATAGTTGGGCGCCAACCTGTCTCACAAATGACAAATGTCATAATACATATATGTATTATATGAATGAAAACATGAAACGTGGATATTTTGGATCCTACCAAAATTAAGATTTTGCTGTGTGATGTCGGTCAGTCACAAGAGTAAAATAATACCATTCAATTTTCACAATTCAGACAAAACTATATACCATAAATTTTTTTGTCAATAGATATTTACCTTTTTTCTTTTCCCAGTTTAGGCAATAAATACTTACCAGAATCATGCAGGAAACATGATTTTGCCTTTGCATCTATGGAGTTCCATCAGCAGACATCTGATTTACGAAATACTCTTGTATACAGAGAGCCTGGTCAAGATGAAGAAACAGGAAAACCCAGATTATCATGCACTATCTCTTTAGTCATTCTCCTTTTCTTTTTAGGGCGGTGTACAAAATCACAAAAGGTGTCCTTTGGTGGGGAGGGATTTCTGTCAGAAGAACTTTTCACTGCCGCACTGCAACACATAGTGTGTGTGTATGTGTGTGTTTTCGTCATTCGAATTATTTCAAGTTTATGACAATTAAACAGTGGTTAACAGCTAATTTCTTCTCAAAAGAAAGGTATTAGCGAAAAAGTAGTTAGCACTGGCAGATAGTAATCAACAGATAATTCACAGGTGAAGCATTATATTAGTTAGTTTAACTTAGAAGAGAGAAGACCGAGAGAGAGATGTATCAGTATTTAGAAATTCCAAGCTAATTAGACTGAAAGAGCATGTTAAAAATACTCTCACCTTAAAAGATAAAAGGATTTCTAACTAGCAGCAACAGACCCATAATGAAATGCCTATGAAAATGAGTGGGCATTAGGTGTTGAATATTAACAATACTGATGCGGGATAATGAAACGTGAGTGAGAATCCATTACCAATAAAAAATGGAACGATGGACTTATGAGTAACTATGGGCCCTATGATTAGAGCGAGTTTGTGATTCATCTCAATCCAATGCCATAATTAGTTGATTGCCTCAAATACTGAACTGATATGGCATGGTATGATGAACAGAACCTCAAGAAACATCAACAGATTCAGAAAGTTATCCATCCTGAACGCTAATTAATAGGGCCAACAAAAAGTACTCCACAGAAGAAACCTCAGAAAAATGTTGCTGCACTTCATGATTGCAAATATCTTGACAAACCTATGCAGCACCTTCCCTTGATAAAGGCCACTAAAAGGCATTTCAATGATTTAGAGACCATCAAGCGTGGGAGAGCTTGGCTTCACACAGTAAGTGATGATTGGACCTTCTACATACGTAATGTTTTCAGACATATCAGATTAACAACAGATTAGGATAAAATTTTTCATGCAGGAGAACAAAGATATAAATTCAGCATGCTTTTTGGATTATTTCAACACCTGTGACACTTACCTGCCAGAACTCTTCCAGTCTTACCATCCCTTTATAGAGCAGAAGCCTTAGATACTGGTGCCACGACCAAATTCTCAACACGAGTCATCTATTGCAAAGCTGATACATATTTAACTTTAATGTGAAAATTCATAAGCTTTTATTCAGTCAATGCACTTCATGAAAAATTTTACAGAAATCTATTGAAATAGAATCGGTTCAAACATATTCAACCAATTAGTTGATTTCTACTTAACTCGTGCAGAATACTCTCTCCTTTACATTCTTCATATCCATTTCTTTTCTAGTCCATATCTAGTAGGCATCCATTTGGTTTTCTAAAAAATTTTATGTAGTCTGAGTCGCATACTTCAGGTGAAGCCCTGAAATCAAAAGATACATATATGAAAGTGCAGCTCTTGTATGACCAAACACCAGATCGCCAGTATCACATACCTTGATGGACAAAATGGAAGGCTCTTTTCTCGGTCCATGATCTTCATCATCTCGTCCTTGATGCCTTCTGATAATTTTTACTAAATTTTCAAAGCATAAATTCAAAAACCCCAAGAACAGATGATAAATCTCATAGACATAGGACAAATATAATGATTAGAATCATAGAATAGTGAAAATACAAAATGCGCAACGATATGGAAGACAGCCAATCAAAGGCATTGAGTATAGCTGGACTAGTGCAAATTAACATTATTGTAACCATTTATGCATGAGGTCAACATCAAAATAATCCATATAAGAATTCATTCATGTCCCCATCCCTCTCTTTACTCCCCAAGGGAGCAGAATAACACATACAACATAAGCTAAAGGAGGATCCAGATGTCAGTAATAAGATCCACTCTGTGGCTATAATTTAGGCAACTGTGTGTCAGCATTCCCCTGCTTATCTGTTTCCACCTTTACTAGCACCTTGCCATGAACTTCTTTATAAGCCATGAAGATATACACATTTAACAAGTATACTTTCTGCATAATCTTGTTCTCAACTAACTGACAACTTAAACAGCCAAATTCCTACTTGAATTGATTTTTAGTGAGATACCAATTAACTGAAACAATTTAATTTTCTCAAGAACATGCTTAATCCAGTTAAATATAGTCACTTTAACACAAAGCACTGAATGGTCTTACCAAAAACCCACTAAGACTTAGAAACTACTGCAATGCTGGAGTGTCTTACAAATGAATGTTGATACAATCAATTTATACACGATACCTCCATTTCATAATTTCTTTTCTTGCCATATACTGACAGTATAATGAGTAGTAGATACTTACCTTGAAAATTGTGCATTTTTCACTGAAACTGATCAAAGGCTTTCTTCCGAAAACAACGGCTGGAGAACATGGCCATTTTATTGTTGCTCAGAACCAAAGAACTACCCTGCTAAAGATTAGTTTTTCTATGGACTGAGAAACATAACAGCTGCAACATTCATTGCATTAGAGTTAAAAACTATGTCTTTGAAGTAACTTGATGGAATATGGAGTATAATAAAATGGCGACAAATGTAAAGAATATCAATGTAACTGAAGCAAGTAAATATTACTGACAATTATGTTATTCAGTTGCCATGAAGAATCGTGGTATTAAAAGTAGTCATTGAGTTTGCTTCAATTGTAGCTGATGAGAGACGAAGCTTGGGCCGATGCAATTGAATCTGTTAAAACAATATTTAGTTCTAGAAAAGAGAAAAGATCATAACAAAACAATATATCTATTTAAAGAAATAAAACCATCACCAACTAATAGATGCAAAGTGTACCTTTCTCAGGAGACTAACAAATTATCCATTGAGACTGTTCACAAACTTCACATACCATGATTACACTGTATGGCCAAAATTGGAGATTGAGTCTCTAATTAATTGGGGAAAAAAAAAATTAAAAAGAAAACAGTGTCAAAAGAAGAAGCAGCTGAAAAACACAACCCATTCACTTAGGAAATTAGGAGAAGAAAGGGTATGTGTCCGACCAGTCATCTTCTGCCCATGCATGTCCATTAGCTTATCCACTTAAGCTTATCTATAATCTTCAAGGTTCTAATAGTATAGTGATTGCTTGAATTGGCATATGGCTGCATCCATCGCCTCCCAAGTAAATGGCATTTACAGGAAGATCATAACTTTCACAAGGATTGCAAGTTAAATCTTAGAAAACAATAGAACTACCTTTAGTTGCCTGTTGCTTAATTGAGGATCATCAATCATTTCCCCCTAGTAACACTCTATCAGTAAGAAATTTTAACTGTGTCATTTCCTGTTTCAAGAAAAGGATTTATCTTCATCTGTATTTATTAGTAGGCATGCATGGCTGTAAATATTCTTGGCTGGAAAAATGATGCCACAACCTTAGAAACAGCATCTCATAAAAACACCAGTATCTGCAACTAGTTTAAAAGAAAAATGACATCATTAAAATAAATTATGATATACAATGACAAATAAGATGAAAAAAAGGACAAATACTCACAGTATTAGTTAAATCTTCAAACCAAATTGTGCAACCTACTTCTTCAAACCACCTCTGTTAAGGTGTTTACAATACTTGTAGAGCTTCTCGATGTCCTCAGCGTCGTCCAAGACCTTTGTCATTGCTTTCTGTGAGTGCATGTGTGAGTGCTTGCATGTTGAGAGAGTAGAAGCATGTCTATAGATACAATTCAATTATATGTATTAGTGGCAGCTCAAGTTTAATATTTTCTAATTGAATTGAAGTTGAGCCAAAATTTTCAAGCCCAATGATCTCAAGCTCAAATTCTTTTAAGTGAACTTGAGCCTGAGCATAATTTTTAACAACTTGACACGAAATCGACAAGTTTGCACCCCTAATTGCAAATCATCTATTTGAAAGAATTTTAGGGCAAAGGACAACCATAAAAAAAAATTATAAAATTATATTAACAAACTGCATATGAATACATCAACAAAAGTTATTTACACTCAATCGCAAACGGAAGTATTTGGATATTCTGAAATGCAAAGTAACACATTGATGTGCTCAAATGAAAAACAAAATCTTAAGATGTATCTACTGATCCTTTTGATTGCCTAGGTAGCTATGAAGCCCTTATATTGATCCCTATTTTACTTTTCCTTTCTCTGTTAGCACAGATGATAAGGGAAATTGGAAGAGATAAATCATTAGCAAAACTATCCCATAACATTATTTTAGTTGAAGGATTGATTTCAGTTTGAAAAGTGAAATAACATAACTCGATTTCACAATTCAAACTATAGCATCAAATTAATTTACAATACCTAAATTACACGGGAAACAAGGTTTGACCTCTGAAACTTTGGAATAGATAAATCACTGGCAACAATAATATGGGAGAAACTATACCACAACTATTCCAGTCCGCAGATAAAATTATTTTAGCTAAAGGATTTGAATCTCACGAGTGAGATAATACAACTCAACTTTCACAAGTCAAACAAAACTATAGCACCAAATTAATTTACAATAAAAACATACCGGAATCACACAGGAAACAAGGTTTGACCTCTGCAACTCAGCAACTTTGAGAAGCCCAGAACAATTGTACTTGCTTAATACATCATGTCCCTCAGCAACATTTTTATCAGTTAGAAATTTTGTCCTTGTTAATTCTCCTTTTTTTTCTTTTATTGTCATTAGTATTTACCAATACGCATGCATGGCCATAAGTTGTTCTTGGCTGGAGAAACATGTCGCACCCTAACAACAGCAGTTCAAAAAAGCAGAACTATCCGCATTCAGATTCGAGAAAAATGGCATCATTAAAACAAAATATGATATACAATGACAAGAATAAGATGAGAAAAAGCTTAGATACTCACACCATTGGTAATATCTTCAGATGAGTAAAGAAAATGCAGAAACAATAAGTAGCCAATTACTCCAAATAATAATCTGTAGGTTGAAGAAAAGAAAACTAGCTGACTACTTAGTATGTCTCAACCAGACATTAACTTGTAGCATAAATTTCAATTGCAACTTAAAAGCGCAGTAAGAAAAAACCACCTTTCGGAAATTTTTTTTGAAATCTCCCACTTTAATATGATATTTTTTTGCAATCCAGTAACAGGAAGAAAAAAAAAGAGGACACAAAATCAAGCCATCTAGAAATGCATGTAAGAAAGTAGACTCCTGTATCATACCTGCACAGCTGCAGCCGTGTGCACACTGTCATCTGCCCACCTTCTGTCCATCTGGCTTATTCCAAGTAATGTACAACCACTTTCATTAAACAACAGCCAAATATATTGTCAAGAATAATTTTGAATGACTAGTAGGTTAGTACCCGAGAAGCCAGACAATACAATAATTAATACCCAAGCAGAAGAATCATCCAAGAAAAAATGACCAGGAAGAAGACTACTTGTAGAATTCATACACATGGAGAAAATATCTGAGTAGTCATACTCAAGAAAAGGAAAAGTTCAACAGTTTGAGATTATTTGTTTAAGAAAGCAGTAATTTTGAGAGGAGACTTGACGAATCTGAGTAGGCTTCCAACAGCCTGTTTCTTCAACAATAATGGTGATGGTGTGTGTATCCACTAAATACTGAATGGTGCTTCTATACTTGTACACCAGGAGCCTCTGACCTGTTTTCATACGTTCAATAAACAAGAAAAACCAAGATAATGTAAGAGGAGAAAAGGAAAGAAAAGAAGATAGAAAAACCAACCTAATGTAAGAGGAAAAAATAGAAGAAAAGAAGCTTTTTTTTACCCTGAAGAAGAAGAAAGGGGAGGAAGGGCAGGGTTAGGCCCATAATGTAAGAAGAATAAAATGTGCTGTTTTCATTGTCCACGAGGCTAGGCTTCTCACAATCAGTTAGATCAAGATCCCACAAAGAAACTAGAGAAAAGGAAATGTCATGTTTCAATAATCAAGAATATAAAAGGAGATGGGGCTTGCTTTGTTTTTCTTGTTGAACAGGAAAAATCGATAACCTGATTTCTACAAAGCAGTCCAGAATAGAGAGGCAAGACAAGCAATTCTGCAAGAGAAAAAAAAAAGAGAAACAAATACAGGCAAAATAAGGGAAGTGCAGTAAGAAGAATGTATCAAGTTTCAGCTTAAGCAATGAATCTGGCCTCCCCAGCAATCATGGTTGCTGTTTGATGAAATATAACAGTGTTGATATGATGAGAGCAAGTGGTGATTGAATGCTTCTATTGTAAGCAATCTTAAATCCACTTTAGTGAAAAAAATACTCCAAACTAAGAAGCATTCTGTAGAGCAGTATAAGTTTACGAAAGAACCTTTTTTTCGTAGTTCCTATGATGCAATTCGAGGTATGCAATACATATAATAAAATGATTGAATAAACACCATGACAGTCGTAGATTCGTTTTCTATAGACTGATAAGCACAAGAGCTGAAACATTCATCGCATTCAGTTAACAGCTATTTCCCTGAAGCAACTTGAGGGAAGAGAACAACTATTTTAGATACAGCTTTTTGCTAAGGAAAACATTCTCACAATCGACATTACTCAAAGAAAATAGATATTTGACTTGAAAGCTTTAATGGTATGTAAAAGTATTGAGTTCAAATATATACAACTAGTTTCCATATGTTTTCAAATGTGCTCCGTGGTAGATTTATAACAACAGTATTTCATTTTAGAAGACAGGCAAATTAAGAAGAAACGATCTTTTATGATTGCCAGGGATAGGATATCATGAATATAATGCAAAGGCAACAAATATAAATAATACCAATGTCATTCAAGTAAATAAGTATCACAAATTGCCAATGATACTATTTAGATGCCAAGAAGAAACCTCATATTAAAAAAAGAAGATATTGGTTCTGCTTCAATTGTAGCAGATGAGATGATAAGACAAAGCTCGAGCGGATGCCATTGAATCTGTTTACCAAAATATTAAGTTCTAGAAAGAAGACAAGATCATAACAGAGTGATATTTATTTTAAGAAGAAGAATCAGAAGCACATAACAGATGCGAAAGGGCACGTTTTTCAGGAGACCCGACAAGATGTTCGATGAAAGAGACCATTCACGAGCTTCATCTACCATGATTACACTGTATGGCCAAAAGTAGAGGTAGAGGCGCTACTTTTTTACTTTTTTCTTAGAAAACAAACCTGTCCAAAACAGAAGAGCTGAAACCACAAACCATTCAGTTAGAAATTAAGAGGAAAAGGGCATGCACTGGACTAGTCATCTTCGGCGCAATGCCCATGTATGTCTATTCATCTATCTACTTATGCTTATCAAGAATCTTATAGGCTTTAACAGATAGTGACTGCTTGACTTTGCATATGGCTGCCTCCTTTGGCTCCTCAGTAAATGGCATTTATACAGAAAGTTCATAATTTCAAAATAACTTCAAGTAAAATCTTTGAAAGCATAGATCTACCTGTAGTTGCCTAAATGAGGATCACCCATCATTTCCCTCAGCAACACTCCATCAATGAGAAATTTTATACTTGTTCCTGTTTTCTACATATCTCCAGTCTACCAAACAATGCCACACCACTTATTATTTGGGGCATCTTCTATGCATTAATTGTTAATTCGTAGAATGAAAATTCTGCCTGATATGGGATAGCCCAACAGGCCCAAGAGGCCCCTTTTTACA
>JACGDI010005362.1:291720-346354 GCA_014898725.1 Jacaranda copaia
GAAAGTCATTTCATGTTCAAAATCTGATACAGTGCCAGGTGGCTAAATCTCCAGCTTTCCCGAATAATCGTGCCAGAAGGGGCACGTGTCTGTCAAAGTTGTTAGCAAAGTTGTCAGAGTTGTTGGCAGCAGTTACACTGGCTGCCGCGTGTCATCGACGTAGAAATATTCAACTTGCCAGTTAAGTGAATAAGGGATGATTCGGTGGTTGATTCATGTCGACCAGAGATAAGAGCTCGCACGCGTGGCTTGATCTTGAAGTCGATACAGGTCAACTGCGGATGCTGCCACGTGGAGTCGATACAGGTCGACCATGAGTGCTATCACAAGGGATCGATTCAAGTCGATCAGGCACTTATTATCTTGGCCTCGTGGGCTTTATTATTTGGAATTGGGCCTATTGGACTATCCCATATCAATCCCATTATTTTGGAGAGTCATGCAACAGATTAAAGCAATGAACGGTTGGTGGGGAGAATGCAAGAGGAAGATGAGGATGAACTTGTCATTGATGATGAAAATTTGACTTGGCGTGATGTTGCTAATGCTATGGGAGTTGATGAAGATACATATGGGTTTAGATCTCGAAGTTCTCGCTCTACAGTTCCAAGTTCATCGAGAGGAAATAAAAGCGGGTCATTGACTTCCAAAGCAATACAAAAAAAGAAAACATTAAGTTCATTTATGTCTAAGGTGCCACAAAATGAAGAGGAGGAATTTGACATCGATTTAAGTAATACGGAGGAGGAAGAAGAGAGGGATAATGAGGGCTATAAATCTCCCATTGGCGATGAGGATAATGATATTGATCTTGATGGTGATGATTTGAATGATGATGAATAAAGTTGGGAAAATTTGGAAGTTTAAAACTTTGGAAGAATTAGAAACTTTAGTTGTTTATTTTTGAATTTGGTTGCTTATTGTGCATTTGTACTTAATTTTGAATGATATTTTTGTATGAACTTGTTTGATATATATTTACTTGTTGCACAAATTTAGGAATTATCATTATTCTTATGATAATTTGGTTGTTTATTCTTTATAATATGTGAAATATGTTAGTATTTTAGATGCATAGTAGAAATATGTACATATATATATAGTGCACTTTATTTCAATAAAGTGCGCTATGCACTATAGCTCCAAGGAATCTTTGCGCGTCACTGCGCTTTGCGCTCCTGACAACTATGGACTAGCCCTTTTTGCATCAACGTGCACCCAAGCCCTTCTTCAGAGACATCTGTATAAACTACAAAACCTTCTAATCCATCCAGAAAGGCTAGGACCAGGGCTATTGTCATCCTATTCTTTCGTTCTTGGAAGCTTCTACCACGGTCATTACCCCTGTTAAATGGTTGATTTTTCTGAGCTAATTTAGTCAATGGACCAACTAATTTGGAGAAATCCTATACAAACCTCCAATAATAGCCAGCTAGACCTAGAAAGCCACGAACTTCTATTATATGAATGAAAATATGAAACATAGATATTCTAGATCCTACCATAGTTAAGATTTAGCTTAGTGATGTCATATTGTCAGCCAGCCTCAAAAATAAGATAATACCACTCAATTTTCACAATTCAAACTGTATACATACCTGAATCACACAAGAAGAGGAATGGATGGTTCTCACCACCAATCCTTCTTTAATCTAGCAATCATGGTTGAATCGAATATGTTGCATCAATCAAGAATATCATATAAAAACAATCACATAAACAATGCATAAGCTATAAAGTTTCAACAATATATAACAAAAGTGAAATAAGTCCATTAGAGAACCCCAAATGTAATGCCTACGGCCCCCAAAATAATCTAATAGGATAACGAAGAACAAACATTTAGAGCTGATCATGCAGTATAATAGTTTAGTGAATTTAATAGTTTAGTGAATTTTTTAGTATGGTTTCACCAAATTGGAATGAATTGACGCCTTGGAAGGTAAAAAGGATTGGCTGATGCTTGTCAACACAGCCAAATGTTTTACTAACCTTGGGTCACAAAGCAATTAACTCCTTATCTACTTACCAACATGTCACCTTTGCAAGAGGCCACATGAAAAAGTTACCCAATTCTTCTCAGCTGTTGCTAGATTTCCTCAACTTTTTTGTAGAGAAGACAAACAAATATCTAAACACAAGCAAAATGAAAACTTGAAAATTTCTAATTGCAGCTGGATTAAGATAGTAAGTAGCTAAAATTGTTTTTGTGACACCAGTTTAAAGATTTGCCAGATTTAATATATCCTTTGTACACATTTAAGAAGGTAACATGATTGCCCTGCAAATTGCAAATATGTTACATAAGACTTTTTGTAAAAGAATAAGAATATTCAAATATTAGCATGTGTAACTGCAAGAATGTTAATCAATTAAGCTGTCTTAGCTCAATGTAGGTGTATCCCTTGTTCAGTCTGGGTCATAGGATTGGTACAACTTGAAACATAAAAATCATTATCACTAATAAATAAGGAGCTTGGGTAAGGGAGGCATACTAATCGAATCTCTGCAACTTGGAATCATGCAAGTGAGTTTTGCATCATCATAGAGAACTCTATGATAGAACTTCAAGAGCTCTGATCAGTGCTTCAGGGGAGGGTAATGTTGGCCAATCGAACCCAAAAATATTATCTACTCTGAAGGCTTTTAACTTGATCAGAAGAAATACAAATAGGTTCAGATGCATCCAATGATCCTTTTGATTGCCTAGATAGCTATGAATACCCTTATAATGTTCCACATTTTACCTTTACTTCTCTTTTTAGCAACTTCGTCTTCCTCATGTTAGGAAGAGAGGTACAAGCAATGATGATATAGGAAATTGGACGAGATGAATCATAGGCGAGGATGATATGGAAAATTGGAAGATATGAACTGGTGGTAGAAAGGAAAGATAGAGAGTTGGGCGCCAACTTGATGTCTCACATATGAAAGATATCTATGTACTATATGAGTGAGAACATGAAACATAGACATTCCGGATCCTACCACAGTTAAGATTTTGCTTAATGATGTCAACAGTCTCAAGAGTAAGATAACACCACTCAATTTTCACAATTCCAACAAAATTGTACCGTCAAGTTAATTTACAACAAATACATACTTGAATCACAAAGGAAACAAGATTTGACCTCTGCATCACTTGGATACTGTCAATGATTTATAAAATACTCTCATATACAGAGCCTGGTCAAGATGCAGAAAAAGGAAAACCCAAATTATCATGTATTGTCTCTTTAGTCATTCTTATATTCTTTTTTGGGAGCGTACAAAATCACAAAAGGTTTACTTTGATGGGGAGGCATTTGTCAAAAGAATTCTTCAATGCCACAATTGCAACATATAGATTTCTTTTCAAATTATTTCAAGTTGGTGACAATTAAACAGTGGTTCAGAGGTGGTTCTTCTCAAAAGAAAGGAATTAGCAAAAAGGGTGTTAGCATTAGTGGATAGAAATCAGCAGATAATTCACACAAGAAGCATTATATTAGTTTAACTTATACGAGAGAGGAGACAACGAAAGAGATGCATCAATATTGAGAAATTTCAAGCTAAGTACATTGAAAGATAGAAGTTAAAATATGCTCTTACCTCAAAAGACAAAGACTTCAAACTAGCAGCATCAAATTCATGATGAAATGCCAAGAGCATGAATGAGCTCCAGTTGTTGGATATTAGTGCCCCTTTAATGTCAGCCCTTCTAATGTGAAGCTTTTACCTCTAAAGCCAAGGATGTTTGCAATATTTGTTGGTATTACCACCTTACTCCTCCCATGAGTTGGAGAAAATGCAAGATCCTACAAATAAATAGGAATAAATCAGATGTCCAATCCAAAGAATCAAGAATATATAAGGAGGCTTTGCTTGCTTTGTTTTTCTTTTAGAAATGGAATAAATCAATGACCTGATCTGCACGATAGATTCTAGAATACAGAGCAAATCAATGAATCCTGGAAGGCAAACAAAAGAGAAACAAATAAAGACAGAATGAAAAAAGTGCAGTAAGAAGAATGTTTCAACTAAAGTAATGAATATGGCCATTAGCAAAAATTACTCTAGCGATTGATGAAATATAACCATGTTACATTTTCCATAGTGGAAAATCTGCATAGCTATTATGCATTATGGCTCTCAATAAATAAAATATATATAGAAAAGACAAGTAAAATATAAGAATGCAATTCTAACTCTAATTTTCCACCATAAGCTAGACTCCTCTTTTGTTGATGAACCACTATGTTCACCCAATCGACAAGAATTCATCAGGTTAAGAATTTGGAATAACTCATCATGGATAGAAAATAAAGTTGAAACTGCAGCTAGGATATAATCTAAAAAAAGCTCCTTAACATAAAGCACTGGCATATTGGATCCTCTACCCTACACATTCAGGTTACAATTTCGAGATATATCCATGAAGAGATGATAACCTTCACCAAAAACCCAAAAGATACATATATGAAACCACTACTCTTGCTGGATCCAAAAAAAGAAACTATTGCTCTTTTATGTCCAAAAATCATATCACCAGTTTCACATACCTTTATGGACAGAAAGGAGGCTCTTTCTTCCTGGTCCATAGATCTTCATCATCTCAGCCTTGACTCTTTCAGCTAATTTTACCAAATTTACAAAGCATTAGCTCAAAAACCACAAGAACAGTGACAAATCTTATAGATATAACACAAATGTAAGAGTTAGAATCACAGAATAGAGAAAATACAAGATGAGCAATGAAATGGAAGACGACCAATCAAAGGCACTGAATATAGCTAGACTAGTGCAAATTAACATTATTGTAACCATCTACCAACCAGGTCAACATCAAAATAATCTATAGAAGAACTCATTCACAACCACACCCCTCTTTTTACACACCAAGGGAGCAGAATAACACATAGAGCATTAAGCCCACAGAGGATCCAGATGTCAATAATAAGATCCACTCCACATCTATTATTTAGGTAACTATGTTTCAGCATTCATTCCTACTAATATGTTTCCACCTTTACATGAACTTCTTTATATAATACATGCAGATGTACTCACTTAACAAGTACAACACTTACTTTATGATCTTGTTCTCAACTCACTAACAACTTAAACAGCCTGTTTCCAACTTGAATTGATTTTAAGTGGGACACCTGTTAACTGCAACAATTTAATTCACTGAGGAAAACACCTAGTCCAATTACATATAAAGTCACTTTAACACAAAGCATCGAATGGTCATACCAAACACCTACTAAGACTTAGAAACTACTACAATGCTGAAGCAGGTGTTACAAATGAAGATTGATTTGCACATATGATCAATTTCGTACACCATACCTCTATTTCATAATTTATTTTCATGGAATATACTTCGACACTATAATGAGTAGTAGATACTTATCTTGAAAATTGTACATTTATCACTAAAACTGATAGAAGACTTTTTGCCAAAAATTATGGCTAGAGAATATGGCTCTGTTTATTAATGCTCAGAAACAAAAACAACTCTGCTAAAGAAACACAGAAGCTGCAAAATTCATTGCATTAGAGTTAAAAGCTGTCTTTGAAGCAACTTTAGGGATAGGATATGATGTCTCTAATAAAACAGCAACAAATGTAAGGAATATCAATGTTATTGAAGCAAGTAAATACTACTAACTATCGCCAAGCTTAGTTGCATGGTCTTGTGACCCTAGTAGGGTCAATGTGGGGGCCGAAGCAATCTCGATTGCACCAATCCTAGCCTTAAATTGGGAGTGGGTTTGAGGCTACAGGAGGGTACTCAAATCAGATTGAGGACGATCCCCCTGCCTTAAAAAAAAAGAAAGAAAAAAAAAGTGTAAATTCTACTAACTAACAATTATGTTGTTTAGATGCCATGGAGAAACTTGGTATTGAAAAAAGAAGTCATTGGTTTTGCTTGTATTGTAGCTGGTGAGAAGATGAAACTCATACCGACACCATTGAATCTGTTAACATTTTGTTCTAGAAAAGAGATAGATCATAACACAATAACATATCTATTTAAAGAAATAGAACCATCACCTACTAGTTGCAAAAGTGTACCTTTCTCGGGAGACTAACAAATATCCATTAAAAGAGACTGTTTATGAGCTTCATCTCCCATGATTACACTGTATGGTCAAAGGTGGAGATTGAGGCACTAGTTATTTGCAAAAACAAATGTGAAAAAAAAAGGTGTCAACAGAATAAGTAGCTGAAAAACGCAATCCATTCACACAGGAAATTAGGAGAAAATAGGGTACGCATTAGACCAATCATCTTCTACCCGTGCATGTCTATCAGCCTATCCACTCATCAATAATCTTATAGGCTTTAATGGTATAGCAATTGCTTGAATTGCCATAAAGCCACATTCTTTGGCTCCCAAGTAAATGGCGTTTATGGGAAGATCATAGCTTTCACAAGAACTACAAGTTAAATCTTTGAAAAGCATAAAACTACCTGCAATTGCCTGTTGCTTGACAAAGGATCATCTATCATTTCTCCCAGCAACACTCCATCAGTATGAAATTTTAAACTCATTATTTCCTTTTTCAAAAAAAGGCTTTATCATCATTTAGTATTTATTAATAAGCATGCTTGGCCGTAAATTGTTTTTGGCTGGAAAATGATGTCACAACTTGGGAAACAACATTTAATAAAAAACAACTGTCTACAACTGGTTGAAAAGAAAAATGGCATCACTATGATACACAAGCAAATAAGATGAGAAAAAGGACAAATACTCATATTATTAGTTAAATCTTCAAACCAAATCTTGTAACCAACTTCTTAGAACCACCTCTCTTGAGTTGCTTATCACAGTTGTGGAGCTTCTCAATGTCCTTAGCATCGTCCGAGACCTTTGTCATTGCTCTCTGTGAGTGCATGAATGCATGCATACATGTGTACATGTTGAGAGAGTAGAAACCCATCTACAGATACAAGTTAACTGTATGTATCAGTGGAAGTTAACTGTATGTATCAGTGGGAGCTCAAGCTTAATATATCTAATTGAATTGATGTTGAGCTTAAATTTTCAAGCTAGATGATCTGAAGCCCAAATTCTTTTATAGTAAACTTGAGCTTGAGCATAATTTTTAACAACTTGGCACAAAATTGACTAGTTCGCACCCCTAATTGCAAATCATCCATTTGGAAGAATTTTAGGGCAAAAGACAACCTAAAAAAAGATTATAAAATTATATTAACAAACTACAGATGAATACATCAACAAAAGTTATTTATGATCAATCACAAAGGTGAAGTATTTGGATTTTCTAAAATGCAAAGTAACACATTGATGTGCACAAATGAAAAACAAAATCTTAAGATGTATCTATTGATCCTTTTGACTGCCTAGATAGCAATGAAGCCCTTATATTAATCCCTATTTTACTTTTCCTTTCTCTGTTTGCACAGATGATATGCGAAATTGGAAGAGATAAATCGCTGGCAAGGATGATATGGAAAAAACTAGCTATTCCAGAACCTACCGCAGTTAAGATTATTTAGCTGAAGGATTGATTTCAGTCTGAAGAGTGAGATAACGCAACTTGACTTTCACAATTCAAATATAACTATAGCATCAAATTAATTTACAATAAAAACATACCTGAATCACACAGGAAACAAGGTTTGACCTCTGCAACTCTGGAGTAGATAAACCATTGGCAAGGATGATATGGGAAAAACTGTGCCACAGCTATTCCAGAACCTACCGCAATTAAGATTATTTTAGCTAAAGGATTTCAATCTCAAGAGTGAGATAATGCAACTCAACTTTCACAATTCAAACAAAACTATAAAACCAAATTAATTTACTATAAATACAAAACTGAATCACACAAGAAACAAGGGTTGACCTCTACAACTCTGCAACTTTGAAAAACACAGAACAATTGTACTTGCTTAACACATTATGTCCCTCAGCGACACATTAGTTAGAAATTTTATCCTTGTTAATTCTCCTTTTCTTTATCATCATTAGTGTTTACCGATATGCATGCATGGCCATAAGTTGCAGTTGGCTAGAGAAATATGTCACAACCTGATAAATACAGTTCATAAAAGCCGAACTATCTGCAACCATTGAGAAAAATGGCATCATTAAAACAAAATATGATATGCAATGATAGGAAGAAGATGAGGAAAAACTTAGACACTCACACTATTGGTAATATCTTTAGATGAGCAAAGGAAATGCAGAAACAATAAGGGGTCACTTACTCCAAGTAATGATCTACAGGGTTGAAGAAAAGAAAAGTAGACGACTACTGAGCACGCCTCAACCAGACATTAACTGGTAGCATAAATTTCAATTGCAACTTAAAAGCACACCAAGAAAAAACAACCTTCCACCGAAAATGAAATCATTGCATGTGGGGAAAAATTTTTTGAAACATGATATTTTTTTGCAATCCCGAAACCAAAAAAATAAAAATAAAAATAAAAATCAAGCAATCTGAAAATGCATGTAAGAAAGTAGACTCCTGCATCAGTTTGAGCAACATATTTCATTGTCTAAAATTGGTTTGAACAAAAGAACTTGCAAGGTCAGACAGATGTAAACCTAATGCAGCAAGCACACTGGATATAGCCTTTTGCCAATCAGCATTGAGCTCCTCCAAGAAGTAAAGCTAGACAAAATAAGTAAAAGTACCTTAAGATACAAATAATTACCTGACAATTAACAGTAATTATTGAGGCTACATATAGCTACTTTCTGAAAGTAAGAAACCATTCAAGAGATTATGGAGACTACATATAGCCACAAAGGCAACATCTTGATCTTTCTTTAACCTAAGTTATAAAGAAAAAAAAACAGAAAAAGACAAAAGTAATAGCTCATTAATGCCCAGTTGATAAACAAAAATTAAACCAACTTCAAATTAAGTATTCACTTTTAACTATGAACAAGGGGGACAAGCAGCAGGATGGGCACATATTATTAGTGAACCATAAATATATACACAACAAGAAATCAAGACAATAGCTTACAAGCAGTCACCATTTATTTTGTTTCTGCTTGAAACTTTCTTTTTTCTAGCACAAAACATATGTGAGCTCCATCTTTGACTAATTTCAGATCCACATATGGCAAGAACCTTCAGTACAGCTTTAGAGACCAGCCACCATTATAAGCATTTCATTTCTCTTGCACCATTACAGCCTTAAAACAAGAAACAAATACGAATTAAATTAATACTTTGAATTAAGTTCAATAATTGCAGCACAGGGGTTAGAAGCATATGTGTATTTTTGGTGGAATTTACAGTCATTTTCACCACTAAATGGACAATAGATGAGTTGCCTCCATTTATTTTCATTTATTTTTCATGTTCGTATGCAGGTGGTGCCAATTGTTGCCATAGTCTGAGTGTTCATGCAATTGAAAACTCAAACTCAAAATCATCTCGAGGCATAGCTGAAATTATAGAATTACCTGAAGCCACCAATCCCCATAGCAAACAAGATACTAAACATATGTATTAGGTTTCACATTACTTAGTCTCATGTGATTTTATGTTTATCAGTATTAATGTGCAAAAAATAAAAACAAGTAAAAATAAATGAAACCCTAACAGTGCTAACCTGAGTACTGAGAACATCTTGAACATTTGTTGAACCTGCATGTTAAGCAAATAATGCAACAATATTAGGCAAAGCTGCGCTATATATGTTTAGGCTTTTCAAAAACACAGAACCCATCAAAACTTAGTGTTTTCTTTCACCTCAAACTGAATACCTAACAGAAGAAAAACAAGTACTTACATTCCTCTGTAGTAGAAAGCACAGCAGAAACCATATTTTGTTCAGATGGTATGCCTACAACTATAGGTCCTTCTATGGTTGCATTGAAGGATATACCCACGCTCTCCTATTAAAATCTGCTCCTGACGCATGGTCATTGTCCTTATAGAGACCATAATAAGTACTCTCAGAACCTGATAGTCCAAATTCATATGCATTGACCAATATGCAGATTCCTGAACGCCAAAAAACCTTTAACTTCATAGAGTTTATGTAATAGACTTATAGAATGCCTGAGCTAAAGCGTAGAGCAGTCATTGAGTAAAAGTTCCAGGCAACAACTCTAACTTAATTTCCATAAGGCATCTATTGAGGAAAAATTGCAGAAATTAAGGTTTCCCTTTAAAATGGATAATAAGTTATGGCACCGTAATGGAACAAACAAAATCAGATATATAGACATGATATTGCAGTTATTTAGGCTTCATGATCTAATAACACAGTCGAAAAAGAGTAAGTTGTGTCCAATAAGACTCCCACCATACAGCAGAGTCACCAAAGACATCAACTAAAAAATTAATTTCCCATTTAGGACATGATTTTAGAGCAAAAACTATTAATAAGGAACCAACTCCAAATAACAGTCTGTGGAGTTTAAGAAAAGAAAACTAGATGAATACATCTCCACCCAGACATTAACTTGTATTGTAAATTTTGATTCCAACCTAAAAGCATATCAAGAAAAAAACCACCTTTTTCAGAAAACAAAATCCTTGCATGTGGGAAAAATTTTGAAATCCCCTGATTGCAATAGAATAACAGGCTAACAGAACAAGGTAAAAACAAAATTAAGCCATCTGAAAAATAGATCTAGCATGTGCATGTATAAAAAGCAGACTCCAGTACCATACCTGCACAGTCAAGCACCTTGATTGCATGCTCACTACCATCTATCCACCCTCTGCCCGTCCAGCTCCTTTCAAGTACTGTACACCCAGTCCCGTTAAACAACAGCAAAATATATTGCCAAGAAGAATTCTATGATAAGTAGATCAGTACAGTACAATAATTAATACCCAAGATGAAAAACCATTCGAGAAATAATGCTCCGTTAGAAGAATACTTCAAGAATTCGTACACAAGAAGGAAATATCCGCGTAGTCACATTTGATAGAAGGAAAAGTTCAACAGTTTAAGTGTTTTTATGTTCAAGAAACAAATTCATCTCTAAGTAGTAATATTGAGAGGAGACATGTGAAACCTGAGTAGTTTCTTCCACAGCCTATTTATCCGACAATGATGATGGTGACATGTGTCTCCAATGATATAGAATGGTGGTTCTACAGTTGTAAATTGGGAGCCTTTGCCTCTGCTTCTCTATGCTTCCATACCCATAGCTATCTTTCATATGTTCAATAAATAAGAAATCCCACTCAATGCAAGAGGAAATCGGCAAAAGAAAAGTTCTTTTAACTTGAAGAAGATAGGGAAACAGAGTAGAACAAAACACGTCCTTCTTCATCATCCGCGAGGCTAGGCTTCTCAGAATCAATTAGATCAAGATCCTATAAATTAGAAAAGAGGAAATGTCAAATTTCAAGAATCAAGAATACATAAGGAGATTGAGGCTTGCACTGTTTTTCTTGTTGAACAGGAAAAAAAATCAATAAACTGATGATTTGCACTAGGAAATCCTGGATAGAGAGGCAAGAAACTCAATTCTACAAGTGAACAAAAGAGAAACAAATACAGGTAGAGTAAAGGAAGTGCAATAAGAAGAGTGCCAAATTTTAGCTTATGTAATGAATCTGACCCTCCTTACCAATCACGGCCAGTGTTTGATGAAATATAATAGTGAGGATATGATGAGAGCAGTGGTGATTGTATAATTCTAGTGAAGCCATCTTCAAATCTACTTTAGTAAGAAAAATAGTCCAATCTAAGAAGCATCCTATAGAGCACTAAATGATTGCATAAAACCGTGCAGTCTTCTACTGAAGATTAGTTTTCTTTTATATTAACAGCTATTTCCTTGAAGCAACTTAAGGGAAAAAAACAACTATTTTAAATACTGCCTGTTGCTAACAAACATAATGGAACAGTTTCACGATTGCCATTATTCAGAAGATATCAGATCTTTGACTTGAAAGTTTTTATTAAATAGTAAATATTGTGCTCAAAACAAATACAACTAGTTTCCATATGTACTTATGGTGTGCTCAAGGGTAGATTTATAATGAAAGAATTTCATTTAGAGACACAGGAAAATCATGAAGAAACGTCATTTATAATTGTCATGAACAGGACAGCATAAGTTAATGCAAAGGCCACAAATATAAGGAATATATATGTTACTAGAGTCAAATAAATATCATGAAATGCCATAATATTATTCAGATGACATGAAGAAACCTGGTATAAGAAAGAAGCCACAGATTTTGCTTTGCTTGTAGCCAATAAGATGATAAGACAAAGCCCACCTTGATGTTGCTTTGACTGCGTGATGAGATGATAAGACGAATCCCATGCTGATGCCTTAAAAAGTTCTAGAAAAGAGACAAGATCATGACAGAGAAATATTTTTTTTAAAGAAACTAGAACCATAAGTACCTAATAAATGTGGAAAATAGGTTGAAAGAGACCATTGAAAGAGATTAGACAAAATGTCTACTGAAACGGACAGTCCATGACCGTTGTCTACCACATTGTATGGCCAAAAGTAGAGGTTAAAGTGCTACTTAGTTAAAAAAAATCTTTTCAGAAGAAAAGGTGTCAAAAAGAGAAGTGCCTAAAAACACAACCCAAACCATTCAGTTAGGAAATTAAGAAAACAGAGAGTATGCACTGCTTCTGTCCATGCATATCTATTTGTCTACCCACTCATGCTTACCAATAATCGCATAGGTTTTAACAGTATATTGCTTGAATTCGCACATGGCTGCATTCTTTGGCTGCCACATACATGGCATTCATAGAGCAAGTTCATAATATCTGAAAAGTGAAGAATTACCTCTACTTGCTTAAAAGAGGATCATCCATCACTTCTCTCAGCATTGAAAACCAAAAAAGAAGAGAAGAAGAAGAAGAAGAGATAAGTAGATGGAGAGGAAGGGATGGAGGCAGAGAAAGTCCTTTAGTTCCTGTTTCCAGAAAAGGATTTATCACCATTAGTAGCTATTACTCTACATGCATTAACGTAACTTGTTATTGGCTGGGAAAATGATGCCACAACCTGGTAAAAGCATTTCATAAAAATCACTATCTGCAACAAATAAAAAAGAAAATGACATCATTAAAAGAAAATATAATATAAAATGACAAAAATAAGATCAGCAAAGAGCACAAATACCCAGAGTATTGGTTATATCTTCAAATCCAATTGTGTAATAATTATGGTACTTCCAGTTACATGCATCTTAGCCAAGATGTTATTGCAAACCAGCTGCAGTATTCTGCTTTTGTGTTTTCTGCAGATTGAATATAAAATCATATAAGTCCATGTCGATAAGACACTAATCATTGACTTAAATAGAGAGTCTGCTGGTTCTGTTATGAACTCATAATGCTGGCTTTGCCTCCTCAGATACAGTAGCTGCCAGTGCTTTATCATGCTCAGCCATTCCCGGAGTCAACTCGTTCATGCTGCACAGCAAGCACTCAACATAAGTAAAGTAAGAAAACATCAATAACCTTGAGCTAAAAGTGGAATGCATATAGCAAGCACTCAACATAAGTAAAGCTTATGCTCTTCTCCTGCTTTTGCTGGAGGCATGGTCTTCTGAAACAACATAATAAAGTTGCATGAGAAGATATTGTGAACCAAAGTCCCTGCATGTCCAATGCATTAGTTTGTGGATAATTGAAGTCCAAGAACCTCACTTCATCGGGAGATTGACATAAATGGAAAAGGTAAATGAAGATACCAGGCATGGCAAATCTGTTGGGCACTTAGTCAAGCCTGAAGAATACCTATGTACAATAGATATCTCAGTATGTAAAAAGGGAAGAAAGGATAAACAGTAGAGAGAATTTCTTTTCTTCCTCCTCGTTTCAGATGATGTTGATGAGTGTTAAAATAGGTATACATTTAATATCCTCATCCCTATATAAATAGTGCCCTGGACATTTCATTGCATTGATCATGCATACAATACACAAGTGAACTTGCCTTTAAGAACAGAATGACAGCAGGGAGAATTTGTCTTGAGTCTTGTGCAAAGGTGAAATGCGAATTTTCTCAGCAAGGTTTTCAAGCAGTTGCAGTTTTCATTCTTCAGGAAGCTGACAAGAAAGGCCAGTCATATACCTTGACAGAAATATCTATTTAATAGAGTGCCAATTTACATTTGTTAGCAAGTTTAGCCACCCAAGTTAAGCAATTAACAAAATATGTACTGGAATCTGGTCTTTTTACTTTAGCAGAAAAACTAAGTTTCCATTAACCCAAAGCAGACCTCCTGTGCGTGAATCAATAGCAGAACACCTTTAAGTCGTAAGATAAACAAATTTATTTACCACATTCTTACCTGAAAAAACAGATGCATCAGTACATAGGAAATCAAGAAAACACGCAAAATTTACCCCCATTTATGTGAACCATGTGATACAGTAAATTCTATAAGCTAGAGCACAGGCAGACCTCAAAAGTCACTGTCTAGAAAGATGTTTGTTCAGGATCCCACTCTGATAAATCTATGTTCAGTAAATTACCTTATTTCTTCTGAAAGTCAATAAATTTTATGGATATAGACCGAGAGTGAATTTATGTACAAAAGAGCTATGAAAACACAATCACATTCAGTTAGAACATCAAGAGAAGAATGGGCCTGGACTGCACCAGTCATCTTCTGCCCAAGCATATTTATTCGCCTACCTACTTATCAATAATCTTGTAGGTATTAACAGCATGGTGATCGGTTGAATTTGCATATGGCTGCATTGTTTGGCCTCCCAAGTGGATGGCACTAATACAGGAAGTTCATAATTTTCACAAGAGTTGGAAGTAGAATCTTTGAAAAGCACAGAACTACCTGTACTTGCTTAATCCATTTTTTCCCTCAGCAACACCCTGTCATTGAGAAATTTGATCCTTGTAAGTTCCCATTTTCAGTAAATATCATCATTAGTATTTCTCAATATGCTTGCATGGGCCATAAGTCGTTCTTGGCAGGAAAAATATGTCACATTCTTGGCTGGAAAAATATGTTACAACCTGATAAACAGCAGTTCATAAAAGCTCTACTATCTGCTACTAGATTCAAGACAAATAGCATCATTAAGACAAAACATGATATACAGTACTGGTAAGTATTGGTAATATCTTCAAATTTGTAAATAAGATGCAGAAATAATGAGCCAATTACTCCAAATAACGACCTGTGGATTGAAGAAAAGTAAATGAGACAAGTATCGAGTACGTCTCGACTGGACATTAACTTGTATTGTAATTGCAACCTAAAAACACCAAGAAAAAAAACACCTTTTGCAAACGAAATCCTGGCATGTAGGGAAAAGCTTTCTGAAAGCCCCAATATAATTCCTTTTTTGCAATCCATGTGAGTTAACTCGTAATACCATAACAGACCACAAAAAATAAAAAATAAAAATAAAAACACAAATTCGAGTATCCTAGAAATGCACGTAAGAAAGCAGACCCCAGTAATATATACCTTCACAGCCAAGCACCTCCAGCTGTGTGCACACTACCATCTGTCCACCTTCTGCCCATCCAGCTTCTTTCAAGTACTGTACAACCCAGTTCCATTAATGATTAAACAACAGCAAAATATATTGTCAACTAGAAACACTAGTGACTAGTAGATTAATAGCCAAGAAGCCAGATAATACAATAATTAATACTCAAGAAGAAGAATCATTCGAGAAACAGTCTCCCAGCATAAGAATACTTCAAGATTTCATGCATAACAATAAGAAAATATCCAAGTATTCATACTCAAAGAAAAGTGTTCAATAGTCACGAGTGTTTTATGTTCAAGAAACAAACTCATCTCCATGCAGGAATCGTGAGGAGACTTGAGGAATCTGAGTAGTTTTTCAAAAGCCTGTTTCTCCGACAATGATGGTGATAGTGTGTGTATCCCCTAAATACAGAATGGCAGTTTTATACTTGTACACCCCAAGCCTATGACCTATTTTCATATGTTCAATAAGCAAGAAGATCCCACCTAATGAGATAGGAAAAGAGAAAAGGAAAGAAGCTTCTTTTTACTCGAAGGAAGTAGAATAAAACAGATGGAAAGGCTATCTGATGATTCTATGTTCAACGTAATTACCATATTTCTTTGAAAAATCAATAAATTTTATTAATATATTCCAAGGGAGAATTAATGCACAAAAGAAGAAAGAGAATTCCCAAAGTTGACTAAAATAGTAATAGAAGTGCTTCAAAAAATCTGTACAAGTGTGAGTGGATTTTCCTCCAAAGAAAAGTAAAAACAAAAAAATGAAAATGCTAACCTTTTTGGTAGATCATGAGAACATTTAATTGATAACTAATGAAGCTAAGGGAGGATTTATACACTGAGAACAAAAGACAAATCGAAAAGTTGCACAAATTATGTATCTCATTAGAAAGGGGAAATGTGCTTGTTTATATTGTTGAAAAACTTCATCAGATGCACCCCGTTGCAAGTAACGTAAAAGTCAGCTAATATAAAATTATGTTTTGATTAACAATGAAGGAGACAACCAACAAGCATCTATACGAAGGAGATCACCTCAAAAAGGCCCAAAAATAGGCAGGAATTCAGTTGATCTATAGGACTTTCCATCTGTAACCTGCAGTTAGACCACATTATAGAATGAGCTTAGGAAATTTTGGTCCTGCTCACCTCAAGAAAGCAGATGGAAGGTGGGAGATGCACGTCCTTCTTGGAGAATTTGAGGACATCAATCCTAATTTTTGGGCTCAGAGGCTTAAAAATCCATGAGCTAATAATCAGGTGTACAGTATATCGACAAATATCACGACAATTTTATGGGAATTTATTGTGCCAAGAATCTAAGCAGAATAACAATTGGACAAGATAATATGAGGATGTAAACACTTATCACGATAAGGCAGGGCCATGGTTTTACAGTTTAATTCAAGAAAACTAACATCTCTACCTTCCAGATAATATTATAACCAACACTAAGAGCATTTTATAATGATACAAAATAAAAAGGATACATTAAATTGCACATCCATATCAGCTTGGCCTTCCATTATTTCAGTAAGTTCTTGTATCCGCTCTGGAGGAGCTTTCTCAGAAAACATGCTTAAGCTTTTTAAAGAAATCCATAAACATCTTAAATTTGTCTCCTTTGGCATCTTGTAGCTCTGCAAACTTAACTTCAAATAATCTTGCATTTGATTTTTAAACTATCATACTACTTAATATTGACATATTAGAACCTATTTCTTTCCCATTCCCTTTTGAATAATGGAAATTCATATCTATGATGGGAGAAGAACAATTCAGAAAATTCTAGAACCCTTGTCACTTCCTAAAAGACAAGAAAAAGAGGAAAACATAGGCATACGTTTTTAATTAAATCAGTCACGAGCCCTTGGATTTGCTCCAAGGGCTTTAAGAGTTAGCTTTAAGTGGAAAGAACAAAATTAAAGATCATGTTGACAGGACAAAGTGGAATTCATTTTTCACAGACAAAAATAAAGGCATACACCGTAACAATTTCCAAGGAATTTGAATATGAGTCTTCCCACCTTGTCCCTAATGAAAACTAGGGTCCTCTAAGGTATATCTTCATCTGTTATCTGCTTATCAACACTCTTAATATGCCTAAACACGGATTTTAAAAGAAATTGCATAAACAAAGCATGAATTGTAGGAGTATAAAAAATATATGAAGAATTGAAGTTAAATTAAGCATTACTTCAATCAAAAAACCCCAAGCGTAATTTCAAAGGGCCCCAAAATAATTTGATAGCGTAACAAAGAACAAATTTATAGCTTATCTCAGCAAGACAAACACAAATGTTAACTTGAATTTTCAGTAAGACTAACACAAATTTTACCAAAAGCATGTAACTCAAATGGGTATTTGTTCATTTGATCTTACCAAAACAGAGTTCTATGGTAGTAAGTTCCCAACTGCTTCTATCTTCCAAAGTGACCACCACCACATATGGAGATGCAGCCCACAGCCTACCAGTTAGCAAGCTATAATGTAATTTGACATAGACTCCATTCTACTTAACACAACAAAAGAAAACATAAGCAGCCAGAAAAACAGTTACCTAAGAATCAGTCAAGATCAAATGTATATTCAATCAAGTTTCAGAGTAATGAGTTTGTACTTAGAGATGGTGTTTCCAAGGCCTAAACGAAACACTAAAAGCTATCAGAAATTATTAAATAGCTCCACCATGGTAAGTATCCCCTAATTATCTCACTTCCACTAGTAGGACTTGCTGATATTTTTTGCCCGAATGGCATATACAACTACTCTATATTTCAGCCTGCTTGTCTTTTTATATCTGTTCCTTTTTACTCTTTAAGTTCCCATTTTACCACCCTCGGAAACCAGAGCAGCAAGTTCTATGGTTGTTTGCCCATTTAATGCCCATTTAATGCCCATTATACTGCTCCATTTTTATGCATTTATTCAGCCTAGTCACACTGTATCTATAGTTGGTACCCTAAACACGTCACAAGTTCCTAAATTTTAAATGACAAATATTTATGAGCAGTAAGAAAAGCGAACAATCACAAACACAATCAACTGTGTCAAATCTCACAAGAATCATCAAAAAAGATGAAAACGAGAATGTGAAAGATCTCCAGTATTTGTTTTTGAAGCTTTTAACTCCAGTATCAAGGATAGCTCTCCAATATTTCTTGATATTACCACCTTTCTAATCCTACAAATAAATCAGAAAGATGAAATATCCAACATTAAGAATTAAGAATATATAAGGAGATTGGGGTTTTATCTGTTTTTCTTTTTGTTCATCTTCACAAGGAATCCCAGAACACAGGCGCAATGTAATCAATCCTGCAAGTGAAAGAAAGTGGAGTAAGAAGAATGTTTCAAATTAAATAATGAATGTGGCCTTGCCATAAATAACCACCAATATTTGATGAAGGTAAGTGTTGGATATGATGAAAACTAGTAGATTCCATGCTTCTATTAGAGCAGCATGCATGAAACAGGGTAAAAACATGATCCAATGACACCTTTGCAGTCTTTCACAACAGCAAATGGCATAAAAGCCTCAATTCTTTTTGAATGTTTTGAAAGAAAAGTTCTTGATGGGATGTGATTATGGCAGAAAACTGTGGGAGCTTTTTGAACCATTCAGGGTTTCTATATTACCTTGTTTTCTCCTATGACAATCTTGTGTAAGCAACCGCATTGCAGCACCAAGATATCTTGACCAGTAAGCCATACAAGAATATCTCCGAATTGGCACCTACGAAGATACAAGATCAAGTTCTCATTCAAATTAATACTCAAAGTAAATGACCAAAAACATGAAAACTGATGAGGTGATAAATGAAATTAATTTGGCAATACAGATACCACAGAATTATGTCACTGCAAATTTTTGCAAGAATTGGCGACAGTTAGATAAAGGAGATATGAATTAAATGATGCATCCATCCACCCTCAGCCCCTTACACATAGAACAAAGATCTGATTTTTTTACACACCTTCATACGGCCATTACCATTGTCACCAAATAAATGTGAGAAGTGGTCTGCCTAAAAAATTCCTCCTCAGCAGAAAAATTTTAGGCAAAAAAATCAGAAGGTGGGAACCCCACCATAAAGTCTTTAGATCTTCAATGGTGGAAAATCTGCAGAGCTGTGGTGCATCATGACATAATAAAATAAAGAAATAGATAAGACAGGTAAAATATAAGAATGTAATTCTAACCCGAGGAAAAATTTCCATCCTAAGCTAGATTCCCCTTTGGTATATGAACCACTACATTCATCCAATTGGCAAGAATTCATCTAGTTAAAACTTCGGCATGCCTCATCTTAAATAGAAACTACAGTTGAAACTGCAGTTCGGGTATGATGTGGAATAGGTTCCTCAACATAAAAAACTTGCAAATTGACTCCTCAACCCTACATGTTCATATGACAGTTTTTAGACATATCCACAATCAGACACAACTTTCACCAATATTCAAAAGATACATATATCAAAAGGCTGCTCTTGCATGTCCAAAAATCAAATCACCAGTATTAAATACCTCGACTGCCCCAATGGGGCTCTTTCCTTTGTTCATGTTCTTCATAATCTCATCCTTAACGACTTCAGCTAATTTTTTTAGCGAATTTACAAAGCATAAGCTCAAAACACCCAAGAATAGATGATAAATCTCATAGATATAATAAAAATGAAGAAAAATCATAGAATAGTGAAAATTCAAGACGAGCAAATGACCTGGAAGACAACCAACCAAAGGCAGTGAATGCAAATTTAACATTATTCTAATCCTTACCAAACAGGTCAACATCAAATAAATCCATAGAAGAATCACTCACGATCCATCTCTCTTTTTGATCTCCAAGGGAAAGGATTAACATAGGACATAAGTTAAAAGAGGATCTACACTTCAGGTAATAAGCAGCTACAATTTAGGTAACTGCACTTTAGTATTGTCCCTGCTAATATTTTTTCCACCTTGACCAGCACCTTTCCATGAACTTCTTTATATAGTACTTGAAGATCTAATAATTTAATAAGCAAAGCACTTTTTGTTTGATCTTGTTCTCAACTCACTGGCAACTATTTCTTTGAAGCAACTTGAGGGAAGAAAACAATTATCTCAGACAAACCCTTGTTGCTAAGGAACCTAATGAATCCTTCTAACAATCAATGTCACTCAAAAGTTATCAAATCTTTAACTTGAAAGCTTAAGTAATATATTAACTACTGAGCTCCAAATCAAATACAGCTAGTTTCTACATGTTCTTATGGTGTGCACAAGTGTAGATTTATGACGAGAAAATTTTGTGTTGAAAGACATAGGCAAATTAAGAAGAAAAAATTCAGGACAGTGAGAGTATCACAAAAAGACAACAACTATAAGGATATCAGTGTTTCTGAAGCTTTACAAATATTACAAAAGGACAAGGATACTATTCAAATGCCATAATGGAACCTGATATTAAAAAAGGAAGCCATTGATTTTGCTTCAGATTGTAGCTGATGAGATGATAAAATGAAGCTCAGACCGACACTGTTGACCGGTCAACCAATATTTAGTTGTGAAAAGGAGATAAGATCGTAATAGCCCAATAAACTATTTTAAAGAAGTATAACCATCACCACCTAATAAATGCAAAAGCGTACCTTTTTCAGAGACCTAACAAAATGTCTGTTGAAAGTAATCATTTATGAGCTTTATCTACGTGATTACACTATGGCCAAAAGTAAAGGCTGAAACACAAGTTATTTAAATTTTCTAGTAAAATCAAGGTTTCAAAAAAGGAAGCGGTTGAAAAGACAACCTATTCGGCTAGAACATCAAGAGAAGAAAGGGTCTGGCTGGATGAGTCATCTTCTGCCCACACCTGTTTATTCGTCTATCTATTTATCAATAATCTTGTGGGGTTTAACAGTATAATGATCAGTTGAATTTGCATATGGCTGCATTCTTTGGCCTCCCAAGCAGATGGATCAATACAGGAAGTTCATAATTTTCACAAAAGGTAAAAGTAAAATTTTCAACAAGCACAAAACTACCTCTACTTGCTTAACAGAGGATCATCTATCATTTCCCTCAGGAACACAACATCAGTGGGAAATTCTATCCTTGTTAGTCCTCATTTTCAGTAAAAGGATTCATTGTCATTAGTATATATCAACACGCATGCATGGCTGTAAGTTGTTCTTAGCTGATAAAAAATGTCACCACCTGATAAACAGCAGTTCTTAAAAGCACCACCATCTGCATCTAGATTCAGGAAAAAATGGCATCATTAAAACAAAATATGATATAAAATGACAAAATAAGAAGACAAGAAGCTTAGATATGCATACTAATATTAATATCTTCAAACAAGTAAAGAAAATGCAGAAACAATAAGGAGCTAATTACTCCAAATAATAATATGTGGATTGAAGAAATGAAAACTGGATGAGTATTGAGTATGTCTCAACCAGACATTGACTTGTAGCACAAATTTACTTATCAAAAAAATAAAAATAAAAAACTTGTAGCATAAATTTCAATTGCAACCTAAAAGCACTTCGAGAAAAAACCTCCTCCCACAGAAAACAAAATTCTTGCATGTGGGGAAATTTTTTTTGAAATCTCCCGCTTCAGTATAATATTCTTTTTTTGCAATCCATGTGAGTTAACTTGCAATACAGTAACAAAACACAAACACACACACACACACACCCCAAAACACACAAAATCAAGCAATCTGGAAATGCATGTAAGAAAGCAGACTGCATTATTATACCCACACAACCAAGCGCCTCCAGCTGTGCTTGCAGTCATCCGTCCACCTTCCGCCCATCCAGCATCTTTCAAGTATTGTACACTCAATTCTGTTAAACAACAGCAAAATATATTGTGAAGAGGAATTGTCAATGATTAGTAGGTCAGCAGCCAAGAAGCCAGACAATACAATAATTAATACCCAAGACAAAGAATCATTCAAGAAACAATGGCCCGGAAGAAGAATACCACAAGAATTCATACACAAGAAGAAAATATACTAGTAATCATAATCAAGAAAAGGAAAAGTTCAACAGTCTAGGTGTTTTTATGTTCAAGAAACATGCTCATCTCCAGGAAGTAATCTTGAGAGGAGACTTGATAGATCTAAGTAGGCTTTCAACAGTCCAGTTCTCCAACAATGATGGTGATGGTGTGTGTATCCAGTAAATACAAAATGATGGATCTATACTCATACACCGGGATCCTCTGACCTATTTTCATATGTTCAATAAACAAGAAAACTCCACCTAGTGTAAAAAGAACAAAGAAAAGAAGAGAAAAGAAGAGAAGAGAAACTCTTTTTACCCTGAAGAAGAATAAAGGGGAGGAAGTAGAATAAAATGCCACCTTCTTCATCATCCACAAGGCTGGGCTTCTCTAAATCAATAGATCAAGGTTCCACAAAAAATTAAGAGAAGAGGAAATGTCAAATTTCAAGAATCAAGAATATATAAAGCGAGGCTTGCTTTGTTTTTCTTGTTGAACAGGAAAAAGCCAATAACCTGCTGTGCATGGGACAGTCCTGAATAAGGAGGCAAGATAATCTATCCTGCAAGAGAACAAAAGAGAAAGAAAAAAAGGGCAGAATAAAGGAAGTGCAATAAGAAGAATGTATCAAGTTTCAGTTTAAGCAATGAACCTGGTCCTCCCCAGCAATCACGGCCGATGTTTGATGAAATATAACAGTGTTGGATAATATGAGAGCGAGAGGGGATTGAATACTTCTAGTGAAGCCATCATCAAATCTACCTTAGTCAGAAAAGCGATCTAGTCTAAGAAGCATCCTGTAGAGCACTATAAGTATACGAAAGAACCTTTTTCTTGTTTTTTTTTATTTTTTAACTAATTCCTATGTTGCAATTCGAGACATGCAATACAGGTGATAAAATGATTGAATAACACCATGACAGTCATAAATTACTTTTATATGGACTGATAAACACAGGAGCTGCAACAATCATTGCATTCAATTAAGAGCTATTTCCTTAAAACAGCTTGAGGTGAGGGAAAAACTATTTTAGATAAAGCTTGTCGCTAAGGGAAACATTCTCACAATTCTCATTACGTAAAAGATAAATCTTTGACTGAAAGTTTACTAGTACGCAAAATATTGATTTTAAATTACATAAAAGCTAATAATCAAGTGTACAGTATATATACAAATATCGAAACAAAATTGTTGGAATTGTTGTGCCATGAATCTAAGCAAAATAACGGTTGGACAAGATAGTACAAGGGATGTCTATCAAGATAAGCAGGCTAATGGTTCCACTTTTAATTCAAGAAAACTAACACCTCTACCTTTCAGATAATATTATAACCAACACTAAGAGCATCTCATACTAATACACAGTAAAAAGGATACTTACATTAAATTGCGCATTCCATTCAGCTTGTCCTTCAATTATTTCAATAAGTATTTATATCTGCTCTGGAGGAGCTTTCTGGCCAAACATACTCAAGCTTTTAAAAAATCCAAAAACATCTTTAATCAGCTCCAGTGACATCTTTTAGGCTCTGCAAATTTAAAATAATCATGCATTTGATTTTTAAACTACTATATCTACTTGATATTGACATATTTCAACCTATTTCTTTCCCATTCCATTATTAATAGTGGAACTCCGTATCTTTGATGGGAAAAGGACCATTCAGAAAATTTTTAAATCACTTGTCTCTTCCTAAAGGGAGGAAAAAGAGGAAGGCATACCTTGTAATCAAATCAGTTATGGGGCCCTTCATTTGCACCAAGGGCTTTAAGCACTCAGTTTTAAATCGAACAACTGAAATTAAAGATTATGTCAGAAGGATGAACCATGAAATAATGTAGAAATCATTTTTCACAGACAAAAATCAAGGCATACACCATAACAATTTCCATGGAAATCGAATGTCTATTTCCCACCATGTCTCTAATGAAAACTAGGGTCCTTCCATGTAGATTTTCATCCGTTATCTACTCATCAACACTCTCGTATGCCTAAACAGGCCTCTCAAAAAAGTTGCATAAACAAAGCATGAACTGTTGAGTGCCAAGAATATATGATGAATTGAAGTTAAATTAAGCAATCCTCCAATCAAAGAACCCCAAGTGGAATTCCGAAGGGCCTCAAAATAATTTAAGAGTGTAACAAATGATGAATTCAGAGCTTACCATGCAGCCCAATAATTAGTGCCTTTTCAAAGACAAACACAAATTTTACCAAAAGCATGTAACTCGAACAGGTATCTGCATTGTATCAAAACAGAATTATGTGGCAGTAAGCTCCCAACTACTTACGCCTTCCAAAGTGGCAACCACCTTATATGGAGATGCAGCCCAGAGCTTACCAGTTAGCAAGCTACGATATAATGTGACATAGATTCCATTCTACTTAACAAAAAAAAAGAAAACATAAGAAGCCACAAGAACAGACACTTAAGAATCAATCAAGATCAGATGCATATTCAATCAAGTCTCAGAGAAACAAGTTTGTTCAAGTGCTAAAGGAAGCACTTAAAGCTATCTAAAAATATTAAATAGCTCCACCATAGTGATAAATATCACCTATTGACTAGTACGACAATCAGATAAATCCTAGTAACTTTTCCTATCCTATTGGTTTTATAAAGTTTGCTCCATGATTTTGAAATGAAGTAACAGCTAAAATGACTAAACACATTCTTGCTATTTCAACAAAGTCAATTTCTGCAAGTCATGTCAAATAGAGATTACTTCAACTTGTAACTAAACATAGAGAATCCATGAAAACAAAGGCAAGATGAGATGCATACATCTCATGTCAGATCCGGCACCTCCCAGTGCTTTATTATGGTCTGCCATCCCCCGTGTGAACTTTTTCAAGGTGAGCCAGGCCAGGTTGTCAACACAGTGCAATGTGTAGCATTGAAGAAAACACTATTTATCAACTAAAGAAAGGAGAGGCTGGAACAATGCAAGAGAAACAATACTACGACTGTGAACACCTGTTTCCCCATAATATCAGCACAAGTTAAAAGATGGGAAAACTAGTAATGATTTTTCTCCATCAATATCACTTCCTCTTATAAAATTCAAAAGTAAAAGACATGAAACAAAAGGCACAAGATCGAGCTACATGTGTAGGATAAACTCACTGCTCCTTCAAATCTTTATGCAGTCCTCCCCAAGTCTATCTGATGGTAGCCCAGTCACATCAGCTATTAGTTGCATTTGGTGCCTGTCCAACAATAAAAAGAGGATGTGCTTTAATATGTAATTTGGCCTACAAGACACTAGGAAAAGGTAAGATAAGAAAATGTCAATAACCTTGTGAGGTAAATAATGGAACGCAAGCAAGCACTCAACATAAGTAAAGATCAGTCTCCTTTCTTGCTTTTTTTGGTGGCATGGCCTTCTGAAACAACATAAAGTAAATTGCACCCAGGCATAGAGTTGCATGTGAAGATATTGTGAACTGAAGTCCCTGCATGACAAATGCATTAGGGTGTTGATACTTAAAGTCCAAGGCCTTTATTTAATCATGTGAATGATATAAAAAGACAAGGTAAATGTAGATTCCAGGCATGGAAAATCTATTGGGCACTTAATCGAGGTGGAAGAATATCTACGTACAACAGATATACCAGTACAGTAGAAAGAGGAAAAAGGATAAACAGTAGAGAAAATTTCCCTTTCTTCCTCCTCATTTCATTCGGTGTTGGTGAGTGTTCAAACCAATCCACATTTAGGATCCTCGTGTCTATAGTAATAGTGCAGCACTGGACATTTCGTTGCTTTGATCATGCATACGGTGCACAAGCAGTTACACTTTTCATTCTTCAGGAAGATGACAAGTGAAAACCAGTAGTATACTTTGACACAAATATCTATTTAATGGAGTGCCCATTTACATTTGCTAGCAAGTTTAGCCATGCGAAATCAGCAAATATCAAAATCTGTACTTCTGAAATCTGGTCTTTTTACTTCAGTTAAGTTTCCATAAGTCTAGAGCAGACCTCCAGTGCATGAATCAACAGTAGAAAAGCTTTAAGTTGTAAGATAAGAAAATTAATTTACCAAATTCTTACCTGGAAAAACAGATCACCTACACGTAGCAAGCAAGAAAACATAAAAATTTACCCCCATTTATATGAACCATGCAGTCAAGTAAATACTATAACCTAGAGCACAGGCAGACCTCAAAAGCTGTGCAGAAAGATCCTCGTTCAGGATGCCAGTAAGATAATTCTATGTTCAGTGAAATTACCATATTTCTTCAAAGTCAGTAAATTTTATTAATATAGACCAAGAGAGAATTTATGTACAAAAGAAGTATGAAAACACAACCGATTATGTTAGGATATCAAGAGAAGAAAGGACCTGAACTGGACTAGCAGCTTCTGCCAACACGTGTAACCTTCTATCTATTTATGCTTATCAATAATCTTGCAGGCTTGAACATTATAGTGATTGGTTGAATTTGCATATGGTCTGCAGTATTTGGCCTCTGAAATAAATGGCATTAATGCAGGAAGTTCATAATCTTCACAAGAATTGCAACTAAAATATTTGAAAAGCACAGAACTACTTGTAATTGCTTAACAGAGGATCACCCATCATTTTCCTGAGCTTTATTATGCTCTGCGATTCCCTGAGTCAACTTTTTCATGGTGGCACGGGCTAGTTCTTCAACACAATTCAGTCAGTAGCATTAAATAAAATATTCTCAACTAAACAAAGGATAGAGGCTACAATAATGAAAGATAAGTTAAACGTAAACAAATTAAACTACGAATTTAAATGTCTATTTCTTCATAATATCAGCAGAAGGTAAAAAATGGCCTAATGAGATAATGATTTTCTTCATCAATATCATTTCTTTTTATAGAATTCAAGGGTGAAAGACAACTGAGAAATGATTAAGAGGCTCAAGATCAAGTGATTGTATCTGCAGGATAAACTCACTGCTCAGAAAAATCTTTGCATTGATCTACAAAGTCTTCCCCAAGCCTATCTCACGATTGACCAGTCACAACCTTGTAACCACATAAGCTATCTGTTGCCTGTCCAAAAATGGAACAGGACATGCTTTGACCATGTAACTCAGCATTACAAGACCATTTGGAAAAGCTAAGATAAGAAATCACCCATAACATTCTGAGCTAAATGGTGGAACGTATATAGCAAGCACTCAATGCAAGTAAAGTTCATCTCTTCTCCTGCTTTTCTTCGAGGCATGGTCTTCTGAAACAACATAAATGAAGTTGCCCCAGGCATAAGGTTGCAAGAGAGGACTTCTGAACCACAGTCCTTGCATGTCAAAGGCATTAGTATGTTTAAGCATAATTAAAATTTGACACCCTTGCTTCATTGTGGGAATGACCAAAAAAAAAAGAAGTAAATGAAGGTATTTGATTGTACCGAAATGGAGTTCTATGGCAGTAAGCTCCCAACTACTTCTGTCTTCCAAAATGACCACCACTTGATATGGAGATGCAGTCCAGAGCCTACCAGATAGCAAGCTATGATAGCAAGATATGATATAATGTGATATAGATTCCGTTCTACTTAACAAAACAAAATGAAATGTAAGAATCCATCAAGAACAGATACTTAAGAATCAATCAAGCTCAAATGCATATTCAACCAAATTTCAGAGTAACAAGTTTGTTCTTAGATTTAGAAAATGGTGCTTTTCTAGTACTAAAAGAAGCACTACAAGCTATCTGAAAATATTAAACATCTCCACCATGGTGATAAATTATTACCTTATATCTCACTCTCACTGGTAGGACAATCCGGAAAATCCTAGTAACTTCTCCTGTCCTATTAGTCTTATAACAGTCTGCTCCATGATTTTGAAATGAAGTAACAGCTAAATTGACCAAACACGTTCTTGCAATTTCACCAAAGTCAATTTTTGCAAGCCATATCAAATAGAGATTACTTCAAACTGTAACCATACATAGAAAATCCAAGAAAAACAGTGCAAGATGAGATACATATATCTTATGTCAGATACAGCAACTCCAAGTGCTTTATTATGCTCTGCCATTCCCCAAGTGAACTTTTTCATGATGGTGGGTAGGCTAGGTCATCGACACAATTCAATATGTAGCATTAAATGGAATGTTATTTTTCAACTAAAGAAAGAATGGAGACTAGAATACTGCAGGAGAAACTATACTATGAATGTAAATTGTCTATTTCAACATAATATCAGCATAAGTTAAAAGATGAAAAAGATGAGTAATAATATTTCACCATCAATATCACTTCCCCTTATAAAATTCAAAAGTACAAGACACGAAACAAAAGGCTCAAGATCAAGGTATTGCATGCATATAGGATAAACTCACCGCTCCTTGAAATCTTTATATTGATCGGAGTCCTCCCCAAGCCTATCTGATGGTTGTCCAGTCACAATCTTCTAACCATATCAACTATTGGTTGCATTTGGTGCCTGTCCAACAATGAAAGGAGAATGTGCTGTTAATATGTCATTTAGAACACAAGACCTTTGGAAAAGGTAGGATTAGAAAATGTCAACATGAGTGAAGTTCACTCTCTTCTCCTGCTTTTGTTGTAGGCATGATCTTCAGAAACAACATAAAATAAGTTTGCAGCGAAGCATAAAGTTGCATGAGAAGATATTGTGAACCAACATCCCTACATGTCAATTGCAATAGTTTGTTGATAATTAAAGCCCAAGGCCCTTACTTTATGCGAGAATGATATAAAAAGAAAAGGTAAAAAGAAGATACCATTCATGGCAAACCTGTTGGGCACTTAGTTGAGCTTGAAAAATATCTATGTACGACAGATATCCCAGTACAGTAGAAAGGGAAAAAAGGATGAACAGTAGAGAAAATTTCTTTTTCTTCCTCCTCGTTTCATTCAGTGTTGGTGAATGTTAAAACAAATCCACATTTAAGATTCTCATGTCTATACAAAAAGTGCACCAGACATTTGATTGCATTGATCATGCATACAACATACAAGTGAACTTACCTTTAAGAGTAGAATGACAGCAGGGAGAATTGACAAGTAAAGACCAGTTATTTACTTTGACACGAACATGTATTTAATATAGTGCCCATTTACATTTGCTATCAAGTTAAGCCATCCAAAATGAGCAAATAACAAAATCTGTACTTCTGAGATCTGGTTTTTCTTAGTTTGGTAGACAAAATAAGTTTCTATAGATCAAAAGCAGACTACTAGTTCATGAATCAGCAGCAGGAAAGCTTTAAGTTGTAAGATAGACAAATTCATTTACCAAATTCTTAACTGGAAAAACTGATGCACCAATATATAGGCAAGCAAGAAAACACCCAAAACTTGCCCCCATTTATATGAACCATGCGGATCAAATAAATTCTACAACCCAGAGCACAGGCACACATCAAAAGCCACTGTCTAGAAAGATGTCTGTGCAGGATGCCATTCTGATAATTCTGTGTTCAGTGAAATTACCATATTTCTTCAAAAAGTCAATAAAATTTGTTTATATAGACCAAGGGAGAATTTATGTACAAAAGAAGTATGAAAATACAACCCATTAAGTTAGGATATCAATAGAAGGAAGGACCTGGACTGAACTAGTAATCTTCTGACCACGCATGTCTATCCGTCTAAGTTAGGATATCTTGTTGGCTTGAACATTATAGTGATTGGTTGAATTTGGATACGGTCGGCATTATTTGACCGCCCAAGTAAATGGCATTACTGCAGGAAGTTCATAATATTCACAAGAATTGCAAGTAAAATATTTGAAAAGCATAGAACTACCTGTACTTGCTTAATAGACGATCACCCATCATATTCCTGAGCAATAGTTAGTTCCTATTTCCAGAAAAAGGATTTGTGGCCATATGTGTTTACCCTATGTGCGCATGGCAATAAGTTGTTCTTGACTGGAAAAATGATGCCGCAACCCTAGAAACAGCACTTCATAAAACACCACTATCTGCAACTAGATTCAAGAAAAATGGCATTATTTAAACAAAATGCGATATACAATGACAATAATAAGAAGAGGAAAAGCATAAATACTCACAGTACCAGTAACATCTTCAGATGAGAAAAGAAAAGGCACAAATAACAAGGAGCCAATGACTCCAAATAAAAATCTGTGGATTGAAGTAAAACTAGATGAGTATTGAGTACCTCTCCAACCTGACATTAACCTGTCTTTGTTATCAAGGAAAAACCAACTTTCTCAGAAAAGGAAATCCTTGCATGTGGGCAAAAAATTTCTGGAATCTCCCAGAAAGCGGTGCTTTTCACGAAAAAAAAAAGTCTTTCACCAAAAAGTGGTTATGGGTCTGCAACTTCAGCCATGCATAGTTTTTTCGCTATGAAGAAGAGAAGAATGGAAGAAGAGATGTTTATCCACGTTTCAACCACGCGAATTTATTTTTATAGAAGATGGGGTGGTGGACTTACCGTTGGATGTCAATCCTTGCGGATCCAAATCAAATCTTTGATAATTATTTTCCCACGATATTAACCAACATTTTTCATTTAGGAAAGTGGTAAAAGAAGTAAAACTTCATCTTGTCAAGTGTCTGAACACAATGTACAAGCAAACAAGCCAAGTGGCTTGTAGCCCACTGGCATAAGTCTCCCATATAATGTGGGAGGTCAGGAGTTCGAATCCAAACGGGCTCCTGATGTGTGCGTGTGTATAAATAAAAAAAAAAATGTACAAGCAAACAATTTTTTCCACATATATATTACATGTTATATCAAATATATTAATTAATCGAAAAAAAAAGTTACCAAATTTACTAAAATTTCTCTGTTCTCTTTAATTTGATGGATAAAACTCGATGGGCTGTGTTTCGTGTCATTATGAGATATTTTGTTGTTAAAAAATGGACATTCTTTAGGCTTGATTTACCCCAAAAATTAGTTTAAAAAGTAAAAATTGTCCAAAATATAAGGTCTTATTTTGTTGCAAATTGGAACATTTTGTCAAAATATTTTGGTAACATGAATTTTGGGAAATAGGGTTGGAGAATATGATAATTGTTTATTTGTATATTGAATAATAAATAAAAAATATTTTTGGGAAAAATTATTTGTTTGGTTGTGTTTTGAGATGACACAAGATATCACATTAATAATTTTTTTTTAAGGTTAGTGTGGTGAAATGGAATTTTAAAATTATTTATATATGTGTACATATAAATTGAATAAGTGGTAATATATGTATACATATATAATGTGAATGAAATAATTTATAACAAGTAGCATAGCATCGGGGAATGCATTAGAGAGTAAATAATAAAGGTATTTTGGAGAATAAATTTTGTATTTTGGGAGTGGAATTAGAAAATGTGTATTATTTATTTATTTAAATTTTAAAAATTAAAAAATGTATTGAGAATTTGTAATCAAACAAAGCCTAAGAGACCATTGTTTATTTACTTAATGGATGTACAAACTTAACATACTTTATAAGAAATGTAAATGTATCTGGTCTGCTGAATTGGGCCACGTAACCATCTTTCATATTTAAAAACCGAGCACCACGAAAATACGTATTATTCAATCAAACAAATGCAATTGAGAGTTAATAGAAACAAACACTAAATATTTTTTATGGTTAATTAAAAAAAATTCTAAACTTATTTTTATTTTAGTGTTCAGTTTCCATTTGAATTTTTACAAACTAAACTCCCTATTTTTTTACAAAACTTAGAAATCACTTCTCATTTTTTTTAGAAAAACTTATATACCCTTATAGTTGAAAAAATAACAAAAATGTATGAGAAATATGTTTTTTTCTTCAAAAAGACGCTTCCTTTCTTTTTTTTCCTAAAATAGATGATTTCTCCAAGCGGCCAAACAAAAGAGCACGAGACCATTCATCTGCCATTGACGTTAGAAGAAGAAGAGGACAAAGAAAAGATACCAAAATTTATGCTATTTTTCTGCGATAATGGAAAGAGAAACAGTGGTAACAAGAAGCGAAGTACAAAAAGAAGTGAGCAAAAAAAATAAATAATTTTTTTTTACATTTACAGTTTTAAATGTCCGTAATTTTTCAATGTTACACTTATTTCTTGTCTATTTTCCTATGTTTATGATTTTTATTCCTTTTTTAGTTGTTGAACACTTGAACTCATTTGATATATATATATATATATATATGATTTTTGTTGTAAGATGGAAAGTTTCTGATTTGTACTTGAAAGGCATGCAAGTTGTACTTCACCTTCTTGGGGTTTATACTTCTTTTTACCTAAAATTATATAGTAAAATTATCTGAAAGCAGTAGTATATTATCTGTAGTACAAAATATTCAATCTTGCAGTACACATTAGGCAAAAGTGTAGTATATAATCTATGTAACTGCAATACATTTTACAAACAAATATAGTATAAACATTCAGGCTTACAGTTCACATTAAATAAAAGTATAGTATATAATCTGTATAACTGCAATACATGTTAGAAATATATGTAGAACAAAACATTCAAGCCTGCAAATTAAATAAAATTATAGTATATGATCTGTGTACATGCAGGACATTTTAGAAGCATTTGTAGTACAAAAATATTCAAGCTTGCAATATACATTAACTAAAAGTATAGTATATAATTTGTGTATCTATAATATATTTTAGAAGCAACTGTAATACAAAATATTTAATTTTGCAGTATACATTAAATGAAAATATAGTATATAATTTGTGTATTTGCAGTGTAATTTTAGAAACATCTATGGTACAAAAATATTCAAGTCTGCAGTATATATTAACTGAAAGTATAATATATAATCTGTATATCTGCAATATTTTTAGAAGCAATATGATGGAAATGATGTACCAACATAAAATAAATAAAGTATAAATGGTGTTATATTAAAATACACCTCATTTAAATTGAAATCGGACAATAAATTTAAGTACTACATGATGAAAATAAAGTACAAATGTAAAATAAATAAAGTATAATTGGTGTTATATTGAAGTACACCTTATTTAAATTAAAATCAAGCAATGAATTTGAGTACAATATAATGAAAATAAAGTACAAACGTAGAACAAATAAAGTATAAATGATGTTATGTTGAAGTACACATCATTTAAATTAAAATCAGGCAATGAATTTGAGTACAATATGGTAAAAATGAAGTACAAATATTGAACAAACAAAATATAAATGGCTTTATGTTGAAGTACACCTCAATTCAATTGAAATCGAGTAGTAAATTTGAGTACAATATGATGAAAATAAAGTATAAATATTGAACAAACAAAGTATAAATAATGTTATGTTGAAGTACACCTCAATTCAATTGAAACGAAATAATGAATTTGAGTACAATATAATAAAAATAAAGTACAAATATAAAATAAATAAAACATAAATGGTGTTATGTGTTCAAAGTATAAATAATGTTATGTTGAAATACACTTCAATTCATTTGAAATCGGACAATAAATTTGAATACAATATGATGAAAATGAAGTACAAATAAAGTATAAATAATATTATGTTAAAGTACACTTCAATTCAATTGCAATCAATAGTGAATTTGAGTACAATATAATAGAAATAAAATACAAATACAAAACAAATAAAGTATAAATGGTTTTATGTTGAAGTACATTTATTGCAATTGAATAATTAGCCTCCAATAATTGTAGTGATGGTGAAGTACAATATTTTGAAATTATTGGATCAGGCAAAGTATGTATTTGTATGGGTGATAGGGTAGATATTATCGTCAAATACTCATTTATTTACATCTTTAAAAGCATAAGTATTCTTTATATTATTACGATTGATAACATTCATTTGTTGAATACTAGTGATTAATACTATAAAATTTTAATATTATTTTATTCATATGATAAATATTACACACATTTTTAGAGTTTGGTTATTAATTACCAAGACTTAAAAGGCAAATCATGGAACAAATTTCAATTCAACAATATTAGTAAAAATATTAAGGAATGAAGTACTTAATGGCCGAAATGAAGTGCAAATGTTATGACATCAAGTATAAATTTTTTCAGATTGAGACACAAAAATGCTGATATCTCGGACAACATAAAAAAATATTAATTTCACTCTAAATCAAATATATAATTGCCAAAAATAAAGTATAATTGTTATGAAATCAAAAATAATTCTCCCAAATTGGGGTACAAAATAACTGAATCTCAGACAATGCGCAAAAATGCCAATTTCATGCTAAATTGAATACATAATTGCTGAAATGAAGTACAATTTTCATGTAACAAGTATAATTCTCCCTGATTATAGTACAAAATAATTGATATATCGGACAAAAGGCTATAATTTTTTTTTGTCATTTTTCTTATATTTAAATAACCACAAAGTAGACATCATATAATTCTTTAAGCACAATTCTGAACTCCCGAGCATCCTTAAATATTTGACTAGGGATGTTCATTCGATACAAACCAAACCAAAACTTCGGTTAACCATTTGGTTCAATTAAAATTAATTTTTTTTATTTGGTTAGGCTAAAAATCAAAATACCAAAATTTTAATATTAATATATATTATATATTAATATATTAATTAACAATATATATTTATATTATTAACATATCACTATATATTATATATTATATATTAATATTCAATTTGATAATTCGATTTTGTTCAGTTAACCGATACAAAAAAAATAAAAATTGAATTGAATACCAAATTTTTAAAAAAAATAATTGAATATCGAAATTTGATTTCGATTCAGGTTGGCCGGTTTACCGAGCTGTGAATACCCCTATGTTTGACCCTTTCCATATATGCAATTCCTCCATGCATCAATTGAGTTGCCAATTAAAATCAATTCATTATGCGATGCATTGGTCGAACCAATTTCCTCATCAACTGCATTCCTTGAGGTTGACAAGTAAAGTACAATTTTTGGATAATTCATTATTAGAATACTTGAAACTTAAATAATAGATTAAGATAACTGAAATACAAGTTGAGATAAAATAAAGTACAATTTCAAAATACTTAAAGTAAAGAAATTCAATGAATAGAGTACAAGTTTAGGTAAAATAAAGTATAATTTCAGAAAATAGAAGTACAATTTTATATTAAAAGAAGTACAATTTTAGAACTTTTGAAATATAAATCCTTAGCAATTGCAATAAAATTTTTGATAATTAGTAGAACACGCAAAGTATAAAACTTAAATAATAGATTCAAATAACTGAAGTACAAGTTTAGATAAAATGAAGTACAATTTCGAAACTCCTAAAGTATATAATTTCAATGAATAGGGTATAGGTTTAGGTGAAATGAAGTATAATTTTAAAAAATAAAAATACAATTTTAGATAAAGTAAAGTACAATTTCAGAACACCTAAAGTATAAAATCTTAGCAATTTCAGTACAATTTTTTATAATTAGTAGAACATTTGAAGTATAAAACTTAAATAGTATATTCAGATAATTGAAATACAAATTTAAATAAAATGAAGTTCAATTTTGGAACTCTTGAAATATAGAACTTCAATGAATAGAGTACAAGTTTAGGTAAAATGAAATATAAAATAAAGTATAATTTCAAAAAATAGAAATACAATTTTAAATAAAGTGAAGTACAATTTCAGAACACTTAAAATATAAAATCCTAACAACTATAATATAATTTTGGATAATCAATAAATAAAATACTTAAACACAGAACTTCAAATAAAGTACAGATTTTGTAAAGTGAAGTATAATTTTAAATCAAAGAAATACAATTTGAAAACATTTAAAGCGTAAACCGCTAGCAATAACAGTATAATTTTGAATAATCAATTAGTAGAACACTTGAAATATAAAACTCAAATAATATAGTACAATTTTATGTGAAATAAAGTACAATTTTAGATAATTAAAGTATAAATTTGTATAAAATAAAGTACAATTTTAGAACAATTAAAGTGTAAAATCCTAACAATTGCAGTATAATTTTGGATAATCAATAAATAGAATATTTGAAGTATAAAACTTCAATGAATATAGTAAAAATTTTGGTAAAGTAAAGTATAGTTTCAGAAAATAAAAAGTACAATTTGAAAATACTTCAAGTATAAATAGCTAGAAGTTGTAGTATAATTTTGGATAATTCATTAGTAGAACACTTAAAGTATAAAACTTACATAATAAAGTACAATTTTTGTGAGATGAAGTACAATTTTAATTACAATGAAATGTAATATTGAACACTCCAAGTAGAGAAAAATTTTCAAATAAATAAAGTATAATTTCATAACACTTCAAGTACAAAACTTTACAAACTGCAGTACAAATTAGATTTTGTAGAAGTATTACCTTAAAATATCATTGCTCTTCTTTGCACTGTTACTTGATTCATCCTTTCGATTTACTAGAATGTCGACAATATTCATCTTTAATGTCAAATGCAATAAAACCATAGTCACAACATCATCGTCATCAGTCAAACTCACGTATAATCTTTGATGTGGAGCTATGTATTGCAAACTGAAGAACTCAGTATTGATTTCACTCCATTTTCTTACGAGATTAATATACATGTCCATTAAAGTTATACTATCTTTAATTGACATTATATAGAGCTAGTTTTTATAACGGCAACTCTTCAACACTTGATTGAACACTCCAACTTTACTACTGGAAGAAACTCAATAGCAACTAAGAAGAAACTGAGAAGGAGAAGAAACCCGAAAATGATGAAAATAAAAAGAGAAGAAGAAGACAATGCAGATGTCAAGTTAGTGATTGTTGGCTTTGACGATTATTCTTGTTCTTGTCGTGGAGCTTATTATGTTTTTTCTTTCTTTCTATTTCTAGTAATGAAAGTACATATGCTAGGGTTTACTATTTGCTTATGTGGATGATAAAGAAGTGGAAAAAAAATTAGTAAAAAATATTATATTTAAAAGTATTTTTATCAAATCAAGTGAGTAGGGAGTGATCTCTAAAATTTAAACAAAACTAGAGAGCTTATTTTTAAAAAAATCAAGTGAGAACTGATCACAGAATGAAAAAGTGCTTTTGGCACTTTTAAATAAGTGTCCCTATTTTGTAAGAAATCTCTATATATTGAAATCGTGAGTATCAATATGTAAATTTTGTATTTATTTGGTAGCATCAGGTATTGTGCTTGAGAAGAGACCCATTTTGGTTGATGCGTGGAAAGAAATTTTTACATGAGGAGTTATATTAAAGAATTTCTTAAAGATAATATTGAGTCTGATTTTACTTAAAGAAGAGCTTCGTATTGGAAAGAGAAAAGGCTACAATATCTTGATTTTATTTTTAAAGCTATTAATTCATTTACAATATAGAAATATGTTACTCGTTAAATTTATTTTTTCCTTGTGACTCATAATTTGTAAACATTTTTTTCTTTTTTTTTCTCATAATTTATAAACTAGACACTCTCAACTCTCAAGCTTAGGGTTTATTTGTTTTTAAATTGTCAAAATATTTTTTAATTCTCAAAACACAAACAACAACCCATTACATTCTTCAATCTCACTATTCAAAATACACCCAGAAATACCCAAAATACCCTCCCAATTTATTTTTTATCCACTTTCCAATATCTAACTCTCATTTTTTGTCTCCCCATACATAAATAATTTTTAAATATCAATTTTACCATATCAACGCAACAAAAAAATTATTTATGTGACATCTTATCCTCTCCCTAAATACAAACAAACAAACAAACAAATAATTTTCTTTCAATTTATTTTCCGCTTTCCACCCAAAATACAAATAAACAATCATTATATTTTCCAACTCCACTTGCAAAAAATTATTTTGCCAAAATATTTTAACAAAATGCTACAATTCATAAATAAACAAGCCCTTAATTTTCCATGATGGCTTTCATGTATTAAAAACTTGTTACTTGTTAAAGTTTCAACAATTGTAGGTAAGTAGAATGCTAAATCGATGGCAGAAACTAAACTGCACTAAGCAACTCAATTTAGATCATATAAAGGAACGAAGATGAATGGTAAAATTTTATTGTATTTATACACAACCACACCGTTAAATTCTAGCCTTTAACTCCACACGTGAAATGTAAAATTTGTATCATTTGAATAAATAAGCACTCGACATTATTTATTAGTTTGATAACTTAGTGGATGATAGTCGTATCTGCCGGTTCCAACAGAAATATCAATTAGCCAAAGACACGACCTTGAATTAATTAAATAACAAAATTCCGCAATCTCTTCTCCCTCATCAAAATTGGTCAAATAAACTTCGACGGCACACATTGATGCAGTTCAGCTCAAGTTTTCATATATTCTTGTCTATTAAAAGTTCAATTTTTTTATATTACATTGGTGGCGGGAAAAAGAAAATCACCGAAAACCCCTTATTCTTCCTCTTCCTCTTCCCCTTCCCCTCGCATGTCCACCCCGGCCCCTGCCCCTACCCCCAGCATTTCTCCCTCCATATGGCAGACCTTCAAATGCTATACCAGAGACACTGCCTGCTCCACGTCCCTTTTTTGAAGGGTTATTGCCGGTGCCATTCTGGCCACCAGGACGCTTCCCTCTGGAGACAAAAATGTGTCAACAAAAGTTAAATATGTCAGAATAGTTCAATTAAGAAAAGTTTATTGGTGTTGTTTAGTCAGAATTTCTTTTCTGGAAACTTCTATCAACTTAAAATGGATTGGACAAGTTAAATAAATTTACTTTAGCAATTCCTTTCCACCCTGGAAAAGTGCAGTGGAGGAACACATACCCAGGACCAGTAGCAGTTGACGTTGCTGAAGGTTCTACAGCTTCTTTCCAAGATAAATTAATTTTCTTGTCTCCAATAAATGAAGGTGTCTTGGAATGCAGAGGCTGAGTTATGAAAAAGAATGTGGAGTAATCAGCTAAAAGGAAATGCATGTGTATTCCAAATTGCAATGATTATGGTACTTTCACTTACCTGAGTCATAGCCAAGATGTTATTGCAAGTTCGTAACCCAGTTGTGGTGTTCTGCTTTTGTGTTTTCTGCAGATTTTTATGTAAGATCATATAATCCTTCTGCAGAATATACTAGTCATTGACTTAGTTGAGAGAGTACGTTGGTTCTAATATGAACTCACAATGTTAGCTTTTGCCTCATCAGATACAGCAGCTGCCAGTGCTTTATTGTGCTCTGCAATTCCCTGAGTCAATTTCTTGATGGTGGCCCGGGCTAGGTCTTCAACACAATTCAATCTGTACCATTAAACATGTTATTTTAGTAGAGACTATAATAATGCAAGATAAATTAAACTATGAATGTAAATTTCTATTTCCTCATAATATCAGCAGAAGTTAAAAAATGGCAAATGGGTGATAAATTTCTCCATCAATGTCATTTCTTCTTATAAGATTCTAAGGTGAAAGCCATCTGAGAAGTGATGAAAAGGTTCAACATCAAGTGATTGCATGTTCAAGATAAACTCACCGCTCAGAGAAATCTTTGTATTGATCTGAGAAGTCCTCCCCAAGCCTATCTGACGGTTGCCCGGTCACAATTTTGTAACCACATAAGCTATTAGTAGCATTTGGTGCCTGTCCAACAATATGAAGAGGATCTGCTATGAACATCTAATTTGGCATACAAGACATTTGGAAAAGGTAAGATAAGAAAAGGCCAATAACCTTGTGAGCTAAATGGTGGAATGCACAGAGCAAGCACTCAACGTAAGTAAAGTTCATCTCTTCTCCTGCTTTTCTTCGAGGCATGGTCTTCTGAAATAACGTAAAATAAGTTGCACCAGTCATAAAGTTGCATGAGAGGATATTCTGAACCAAAGTCCTTGCATGTGAAAGCAATTAGTATGTTGAAGCATGATTAAAATTCCAGGTTCTTGCTTCATCATGGGAATGAACAAAAAAGGAAGTTAATGAATATAAGGCATGGCAAATCTGCGGGACATGTTTCTAATTTGGTGAGCTTGAAGAATATCTCCACACCATATCACACTACAATGTAAAAATAGAAATTGGGGACAAACAGTAGAGAAAATTTCTGTCTCTCACCCTAGTTTCATTTGGTGTTGGGGAGAGGTAAAATCAATCCACATTTAAGATCCTAATGTCCAGACAAAGAGTGCAGTAGACATTGAATTACATTCATCATGCATGTGATGCATAAATAAACTTGCCTTTAAGAGCAGAACAACAGCAGGTAGAATTTGTCTTGAGTCTTGTGGCGAGGTGTAAGGCGAACTCTCAGCAAGGTTTTTTAGCAGGTCCACTTTCCGTTCTTCAGGAAGCTGACAAGCAGTAATATAGTTTGACTCAAATATCTGATTAATGTAGTTCCGATTCACATTTGCCAGAAAGTTTAGTCATCCAATGAGCAAAGAGAAAATTCCTTACTTCTGAGATCTGGTCTTTTTACTTTATTAAATAAATTAAGTTTTCACAAATCCAAAGCAGGCCCCCAGTGCGTGAGTCAACAAGAAAAAAGATTTAAGTTGTGAAAGATAAACAAACTCATTTATCAAATTCTTGCCTGAAAAAACAGATTAACCAAGCAAGAAAACATGCAAAATTCAACCCCATTTATATGAACCATGAATTCTCCAACCTGGAGCACGGGCAGATCCCAAAACCACTGTCTAAAAGAGGTTTCCTCAGCATGCCAATCTGATAATTCTATGTTCAGTGAAATTACCATGTTTCTTTGAAAGTCAATAAGGGGCAGTTTATTTTCATTCACATGCCATTTTCATTTTCTCCTGAAAATGAAAATAGAAAACTATCACTATCTATACCATTTTCTCATACATTTTCATTCTCAAATCATTACTTTTTACATTCTCTCTCCATTTTCATATCTTTTTCAACCTCAATTATTACCTATATCTACTTTTTACATTCCCAACACTTCTCAAACAACATTCACTACAAAAATATTATATATTCACATTATAATATTATTTTTTCAAACAATTACACATCTCATCATCAATCAAATTAAAAAATTACACAACTTTTAATACCAAAAATACCCAACACATCCAAATACATCTCATTTTCACACCCAAATACAATTCATTTTAAACAACACATCCAAATACAACTCATTTTCAAAAACGCTTTTTCTAACTAACTTATTACTATGCATTTTCGCATGAAAATGAAAATGGCTTGTGAAAATGAAACCAAGCAGGCCCTAAGGTTTATTAGTATAGTCCAAGAGAAAATTTGTTTACCAAAAAGAAGTATGCAAAAACCCAAAAATGAGTGAAATACTAGCACCGGTGCATAAAAAAATCTGTACAAGTTGGGATATATTGCCCTATAAAGATAAATAAAAACAAAAAATCAAATTCTATCAACCTTTTTTGGATAATCATGCTAACATGTTATTGCTAACCAATGAAGCAAAGTGGGGATACACAGCGTCAAATAAAGTTCATCAGAAATGTTGTAGAAAGTATGTACCTCCTCAAAAACAGGAAAAATATGCTTGTTTAAGTAGTTGAAAAACTTGCTATTAGATGCACCCCTCTGCAAGTAATGCAAAGCTCAGCTAACATAAATTAAGTTTAATTAACAATGAAGCAGAATAACCAACGAGCACGGTACGAACCTCAAAAAATGGGAGAGCCATAAACAGGCAAGAAATCAGTCGATCAATATGATCTCCATCTCTAACCTGCAGTTATACCACATTACAAAATGAGATATGGAGATTCTGGTCCTCTTCCCCTGAAGAAAAGTAGACGTAAGGTGGGAAATGCACATCCGTGTCTGTGTATCTTAGAAATCAACCCTAGTTTTTGGGTTCAAACACTTTAAAGTCAAGCTAATAATCAGTTATAATATATTGACAAATATCAAAATAAATCTATTGGAATTTATGACGAGAATAAAAGTAGAATAACAATTGGACAACACAGTACAAGGGGTGTAAACATTTGTCATGATAAGTCACGGCCATGGTTCACCTTTTTAATTTCAGAGTGCTAACATCTTTCTTCCTTCCAGATAATACTGAAACCAACACTAAGAGCATCTCATATCAATACACAATAAAAAGGATACTTACATTAAATTGGGCATCCAGATCAGCTTGGCCTTCGATTATTTCGATAAGTTCTTGTATCCGCTCTGGAGGTGCTTTCTCACCAAACATGTTCAAGCTTTTCAAAAAATCCATAAACATCTTAAATTCAGCTCCAGTGACATCTTGTAGGCTCTGCAAATTTGAATTAAAATGATCGTGCATTTGATTTTTAAACCACCATATTCACTTGTTATTGACGTGATTGAACCTATTTATTTTTCCATTCCATTATAGATAATGGGTATCTTTACTTGGGGGATTGTAATCTTTCTATTCCATACATATTAATTCCGGAGCTTTGGATCCCTTGTCATTTCGTAAAGGGAGGAAAAAGAGGAAAACTTAGGTTACCTTTTTAATCAAATCAGTTATGTGCCTTTCCATTTGCTCTGAGGGCTTTAAGAGCTCAGCTTTAAGTGGAAAGACCTATATAAAAGATCGTGTTAGAAGGACAAACCATGAAATAATGAGGAACTCATTTTCCAAATGCAAAAACCAAGGCATGCACCATAACAATTTCCAAGGAATTCGAATATTGTCTTTCCCACCTTGTCTCTAATGAAAAGTAGGGTCCTCTCACGTAAATTTTCATCTGTTATCTGCTCATCAACACTCTCAATATGTCTAAACAGGGCTGTCAAAGAAGCTGCATAAATATGCATGAACACTTATCAGTGTCAAGAATACGAACAAAGTGAATATCAATTCCATCAAAGAACCTCAAATATAACAGCCAAGGGCCCCAAAATAACTTAAGAGGTAAAAAAGAACAATTTTATAGCTGATCATGCAGTACTACAGATTTGTGAATTTTCAGTACGAAAAAATTTTAACCAAAGGGCCAAAGCATGTAACTCAAACGGCTATCTGTTAAGCATATTGATCGTACCAAAACAGAGTCATATGGCAGTATTTTATAACTTGTTTGCATGGCAGTAAGCTCCCAACTACTTCTATCTTCCAAAGTGAGCACCACCTTATAAGGCGATGCAGCCCAGAGCCTACCAGTTACCAAGCTATGATGTATGTGATATAGATTCCATTCTACTTAACAAAATAAAGTGAAACATGAGAAGCCACAAAAGCAGATAGCTAACAAAAAACAAAGATCAAATGTATTTTCGTTTCAAAGTTATGAGTTTGTTCTTAAGAGTTAGGAATGGTGTTTTATAAGTTCTAAAAGGCACATTACAAGCTGTCTCAAACCATTAATAGCCTCCTTCATAGTGATATATTATCACCTAATATCCGGCACACACTAGCAGGACAATCAGGAAAAATCCTAGCGACTTGTCCTATCCTATTAGTCTTGTAACAATCTGCTCCATGATTCTGAAATAAAGTAACAGCAAAAAACTGACTATACCTACTCTTGCTATTCCAACAAAGACAATTTCCGCAAGTCATATGCAAATTACTTGAAGCTGTAACTGGACATAGAAAATCCATGAGAAACAGTGGAAGATGAGATACGTGCATCTTATGTTGGAATTACTGCTTCCACTTTTCAGGATGATTTTATCAAATATATAAAAGTGGAGACATTCTGAAATTTTTTAAAGCAAAATTAAGTAGGAAGAAGCAGAACAAAGTGAACAAGGCTAAACATTCAGAGATAGCGTCAAGCCTTTCAAATAATTTCGAAACTACATATACAGGAGATGCAATCCTAATAAAGTTCAAATCATTATGTCTATCATGCTTGCTGGAAGCAAACTTCTTGAAAAACAAGTGATGACGCCTAGTCTCACCCAATTTCAGATTGATCTTACGTCAACTTTGGTGCAAGGCAAACATCACATGATTGACTTTCTTTTCATCATTCATATTCAATGTCCATTGTTTGCATTTGCAAATGCACTAAATTGAAAAGTGATGTTGATGATCTAGATGTTTATCTCAATTCCATTTGTTTTTTCTTCTTACTATTTATTAGTTTTATTTTGGTTCATGACCTTTGTTTCTTCACATATCGCATGCTAGTTATAAAAAGTACTCTCAACCTAACTCATGACATAGGAACATCTTGAGAAACACCTAGCACTAAAAGCAACCTTAAGGGTTGGGCATGTGACAGCTGCTGCTCGAGGAGATGTCATCTTCCCATAGACCAAATTCATCCTGCCTCTTTGAGATGCCAAACATGCACACATAGAAACTCTTATCCATGTCAGGAAGCACTAAAATTACCTCGAACATCCTGCCTCAATAAGGACAAAAGTGCTTTATGTACAGCATCACGCTCCACATTTTCCTCTACGAACAAAAAGGAAATCATAAATTACAGTTCCATAAAATAAATGTCTGCATTCACAGTCTTAACAGATACTCAGAAAGCTTAATACCAGCAGTGAGGAGTTGTGCAAGAATATCGACAATTTTAGAAAGATGCTCAGGTGTATCCTTGCAGAAAAGAGGAAGCCCACGAATAGCTTGCACCCGAACCTGAAAACGTGGCACACAAAACTTAGAAAAATACACATCAAAAACAGTGACAAATGTGCATTTAGATCTAAGAATATTTCATATCAATTCTCAAAAGATGACTTGAACTAACGATCCAAAACATCATTTCATGTCATAAAAAGCTTTAGAAGTCCAAAACTTTGAATAGTATACAATTTCCAACATTCGGAAATAAGTCGTGTTGTCATAAAGAAAAAAGAAAGCTGACCCCCAGTTCTTCAGCTTCACACAAATCGAGATGTGCATCAACTGCATTAACCGATTGACCAGGAAAGTACTTGAAGAAGCGAGGGATTAGCTGCGCAGCTAATTGCCTAGCTTTCACACTGCTGCTCTTTGCGGCATTTATTATATTCTCATAATCCTCAGCATGCTGTTTGCATAACAAAAATTGCACAAATTAACTAATTGACTTTCAAATCACGAAATTTCACATTATTGAAGATCAAACATCGAAACCCTTGAAACGACTAAATTGAAAAAAACGATGGCAAAGTGAAAAATTATGCACCTGAGACTTATCTTTGACCTCGTTGAGGCGCTCCCCATACTCGTAGAGCTTCTCAATGTCCTTAGCATCGTCGGAGGCCTCTGTCATTGCTCTCAGCGAGTACGTGCTGAGAAGAGTAAAAACCTGCCTGTAGATACACGTTAGTTCTGTGTATCGGTGCGAGAGCGATGACTGATAGTTCAGGAAAGACGCTGAGTTGAGTTGACTCGGCGGACTGTGAGTTTTGGCTCCGGCGATTTGTCCGAGCGACGAACGGAAACCGGTTTTATCGGGTATGCAATTACATCCAATTCACTCTTCCATTTAATTATTTATTTATATTTATTTTTGGGAAGCTTGGAATGTTTATGGCTTTTCCATTTCCTTTAAACCATAGAAGCTTCGTACAAATATTTAGAGTGAGTTTGAATCTTTTCGACGAAATACTATTTTTTATGAACTTTGATTATATAACCATAGGAATAATTATATTAAATCTCTCAATTTACGGCCTTCATTATATATTGTCCTTCAATCATTATTGATGTGCAATTTCATCTTTCAAATTAATAAAAATGTTCATCAATACCACATTTGTACTGTTCTAATGGAATGTAATAAATGAGCATTGAACACATGGCTAAAGGCAACGAAATATTCTTATTAGATTTCATCGAAATAGTGCAAAATGTGATGTTGGCGAATATTTTAATTAGTTCAGGAGGTGAAATTGCACATCAATAACAATTATGGGACAATGTGCGATGAAGGCCATAAGTTGGAAGATTTAATACAATTAACCTTATTAATTATGATTATTGTCCCTCTTAACATTTTTTTTTATTTAAAACTCCTCTTAAAGTTTTTAATATGTATAATATTAAACATTTGTAAAATAAATTGAGAGTTGCAACAGCATAAATATCAACCCTGAACTAAATATTTAGATTAATATACAAATTGGGGATCTAACAAAAATAATTCCATAACTTATAAATGAATTTAACATACACAAAATTAACTTTTCAGTTAAAAAGAAGAAGAAGAAAAAAGGAAAAAACAATGAAAAGCTAAAATAATATATATTTATATACATATATATATATATATGTTTTTAGGACTTTTTTTACACTATGTTTAATTTAATAATTTTGATAAGGAAAGAAAAATGTTAGAAAAAAGAAAAATAAAATTAAATAAATATAAAATTTTAAATTTTTTTGATTATTAAATAAAACAATAAAAAAAGGAAGAGATAGAAAAAGGGTGACGAATGTGTTCAAAAAGTAGAAAAAAGATCAATTAGGTTTTATGCACATTTTGCTCACCATTTTATAAAAATAATTTATTTTTTTTAAATACAATATTTATTATTTTCCTTCTAGTATCAAGCAATCCATAAAAATATTTTTTTGAATATTTCTTTTTTTCCTCACCAAAATCTTTGAATCAATTTTATTATTAATTTCTCATTGCAAGTGGTCTTCTAATAGAATTGTTTTTATGTTTTTTTTTCAATATAAAACTAATGTACACTTTATGCATTTTTTAATGAGCATAATGGTGACTACTTTTACAACATTATAGTTAGATTTCATTGTTGATTGATTGAATTTCTAATGAATTTTCACTACACTTTAGTTAAATTGCATAATAAACAGAGATATTTTTTCAGGTTAACTAGAAAAAAATTTCTAATCCTATTTTTATTTTAGTGTTCAGTCCCCATTTGAATTTTTACATACTAAACTCCCCACTTTTTCTCAAAAATTAGAAATAATTTCCTATATCTCTTAGAAAGACCTATGGAACATTGTATTTTAAAAAAACAACAAAAATACTTGAAAAATATGTTTTTATAATCAAGAAGAACACTTTCCTCTTCTTTTTTTTTTTGCCTAAAAACGACTTCCCGAGGCGCGAAATCATTCTTCCTCCACCATTGACGCGAGAACGAGAGAAGAAAAAGTGAAAAGAAAATAGAAAAAAGAAAGACACCGAAATTTCTGCGACTATGAAAGGAAAAACATCTGCAAAAAGAAGCCTAGTGCAAAAAGAAGTAAGCAAAAGAAACATATGTATGTTTTTTGAACTTACAGTTTCAAATGTTAATGATTTTTCAATGTTTAGGGTTTTATTCATTTTTTAGTCGTTAAACACTTGAACCAACTTGATATACATATAATTTTTGTTGTGAGATGGGAAGTTTCTGATTTGTACTTGAAGGGTATGAAAGTTAGACTTTACCTTTTTGAGATTTCTATTTCTTTTTACCTAAAATTATAATATGGTGAAATTATACGGTAAAACTATCTAAAAACAGTAGTGTATTATCTGTAGAAAAAAACATCCAAACTTGCAATACACATTAAACAAAAGTGTAGTATATGATCTATGTAACTGCAGTGCAGTTTAGAAGCAAATATACTATAAAACATTCAATCTTGTAATACACATTAAGGAAAAATCTAATATATAACATGCAGTATATTTTAGAAGCAAATATAGTATAAAATATTTAAACTTGCAATACACATTATGAAAAACTCTAGTATATAATCTGCAGTACATTTTAGAAGCAAATGTAGTATAAATATTCAAGCTTGGAGTATACATTAGGCAAAAGTATAGTATATAATTAGTGTAATTGTAGTACATTTTAGGAGCATGTTTAGTACAAAAATATTCAAGCTGCAGTATACATTAAATGAAAGTGTAGTATATAATCTGTATATCTGTAATATATTTTAGAAGTAACTGTAGTATAAAATATTCAAGCCTAAAGTATACACTAATTGAAAGTGTAGTATAATATATTATGTGTTTTTGAAGTACATTTTAGAAACTTTTATAGTATAAAACATTCAATGCTTAAGTATACCCTAACTGAAAGTGTAGTATAATATATTATATATTTCTAAAGTACATATTAGAAGTATTTGTAGTATAAAATATTCAAGTTGTCAGTACACATTATCTAAAAAAATTAGTTTATTATTTGTTTGTATACTAATTTTTCTTTATCTGATTGCAGCCAAGCCAAGACATTATGAGATCTGCTCTTGTTGCTTCCCCCAATTTTTTCAGAGTAAATTGGATACTGTAAAGTCCAAGATGGGGTCAAAATATTTTAATGCAGACCCCTTTTTATATATACATAGATATGCTCAAGTTAAGTTCAAACTTCATTCGGCTTGAAACTATGCTGAGGAGGTTTGACCCAAAAAGGCTGTCATTTCATATTTCGGAGGGGGTTGAAGTTCCTTTTTTTGCAGCTAAATTTTCTATGATTTTAGGGTTGCTATATGTGGGGCAATCTATGGATATAACATTGAAGATAAAGTCTTCAACCTTTAACAGCCTTTTTTTTGGAAAGCTACAAAATATTACTAAATTTGAAATAGCTAAAAAGTTTGAGGAATATGTATACAAAGATAGTAAAGAAGACTTGAATAATTTTTGTAGGTTGTACATACTTTTTGTTTTTAATTATTTTCTATTTCCAACATTAAATTATTGGATTCTACGATTTCTCCTACAATACTTGGACAATTTGTCTAGAGTTGATCTGTATACATGGAGCATAGCTGCATATAATTTTCTTGTCCAAGATATAAAGAACCATATAGAAGTAGGTGGAGAAAAAAATTAAGAAATACATTAATGGGTGTACAGTTGGTTTAATGGTAAGTGTTTGCTTCATTTTTCTAACAATATTGATTATATTTAAATTTAAGTGAGTATAATTTTTTGATTTATGAATGGCAAGCATGGGTCTATGAACGCATCCCTTCATTGGCTTCACCAGTGAGTTTGTTTGAGTTTTCACACTTCTACTAGTGGAAGGATTGCAAACTCCCACATAATGTGGAGGAGGTAAGGAAAAAATTGAAACAAATTACAGCAGAAATGGTAATAATTGTAATAATTCATTGTTAGATTTTTGTATAAGAATTTGAATTTGATAATTATTATCATTGTAATAGGTTGTAGCCTTCAACCCTACTCCAGAGGAGTTAGAATTAGCAATTTTGATCAAGAAACCAAAGGCTGTCAATACTGCCATCAGTCAGGTCCATGTTTGTGATCATATAGTATATGAAGCAATTATTGCAGCTTAAGTTGAAGAAATTAAATCATTGAAAGAAAAAATTACTTCATTCGATATGATGGCAATGAATGAGCATGGTAAGGAGGAACATCTAGTTGAGCACAAAACTGAGGGGAAGGAGCTTGAAGAGGGAGCTAGTGAGTTTGTAAATAAGGGGGTACTTGATTTAGTAGATGATGCACAGAAAGAAAGGGATGAATCTAAAAATACGGTGGATGAAGAAAGTCGAATAAATCACCGTCATGATCCTTCAGATTCCCCCAAACTTTTGAAGATAGAAGTTTATGTACCAATTCAAGTGGCTGAGTTCGAAGAATCTGAGATTGAAGTGGCAAATGTCATGTTCTCGATTGTGACAGATGTGCGCAATCAAGAAGACAAAAAGCCAAAATAGAAATCTCCAAATTTTGTCAGCCCCCTGAGTACCACACCAGCCAAAAAAGCAAGAGAAATGACAAAGACCTATGGTCCTCCTTGTCCTCATCCTCATCCAAAAAAAGGCATAGAACAAGAAGAGAATGTGTTGTCAACTACTTAATATTTTAAGTTTTTGCATTTTGCATTTCATTTGTAAATTGTTTGTTTGTAATAAATGTAGTGATGTCTTATTCTTGATTGGTTGATATTTGTATTTAATGTGAATATATCTTATACTTCATATTGGTGATATTTGTACTTAATGTGCTGTCTTTTGTATTTCAAGTTAGTGATATTTATACTTAATGTGCTATTCTTTTGCACTTCATATTGGCAATATTTGTACTTCATGTGCTGATCTTTTATACTCTATGTTGGCATATTTGTAGTTCATATGCTAATCTTTTGTATTTGATAATTGATCATTTATACCTAATGTGCTTGCGTTTTGTACCCCATGTAGGCATGGTATGTACTCCAATAAGGGATACTTCAATAGTTGATACTTTGCACTTAATGTGCTTGAGTCCTGTACTCCATGTTGACTATATTTTGTACTTTAATAGGAGATACTTCAATACTTGATACTTTGCACTTAATTGGGATGATTTCTATACTCCATGTTCAATATATTTTGTACTTCAATAGGGCATACTTCAATACTTGATACTTTGCACTTAATGTGATTGAGTTGTGTACTCCATGTTGGTCATATTTTGTACTTCAACATGATATACTTCAATTGTTGATACTTTGTACTTAATGTGCTTAGAATTTGTACTCCATGAGGGCATATTTTGTATTTCAATAGGGTATACTTCAATTGTTGATACTTCGTACTGAATGTGCTTGGATTTTGTGCTCCATGTTGGCTATATGTTGTACTTCAATAGGGGTACTTCAATACTTGCTCCTTTGTACTCAATGTGTTAGTCTTTTGTATTTTAATTGTTACACTTTATACCTAACGTGCTGTATTTTGTACTGCAAGAGACCAAAGACATCAGTCCAATCCTGATGGCAAAGGAACCAGCCAGTCAAAAAGATTGAAGAGCCTAATTCCTATAAAGGAAGAACTAATTATAGAGGTCGAGAACTTATTCCAACAGAAGAGCAAGAAGTCATCAATAACTTTGTTAGAAGAGATAATTTGGGATAACAAAATTTGCTTATTATTTTTCTTTTGGATAAATTGGTATCTAAACTAACAATTAACAATTGTATAAGGTGACTGTCTGGGAGGAAGCATGATAGTTTCTAGATGGAAGAAACTTTTGTGAGCTCTTATTTGGAGGAGAACTTATCGGTGACATAGTAGACTGCTACATGTTGATATTATGCAGCCTATCTTTCGACAACAAGTGTCACCATAACGTGTGGTTTATATTCGCAATAGCACAGGTATGTGGTGCTTTCCTAACTTAATTTAGTTTACGTTTCCAATGAGTATAACCATTTATTTTTATACTTCATAGGCTGACATATTAGACAGACTCAAGGGACGCAACTTGAAGGATATGAGCGATGAAGAATTCATGGAGATGATACCTACACTTAACTCCTTCACCCTTAAAGATTTGGAAGACCTCACGTTGGATCTTGTAAACTAGTGTTGTTACATATTCCTACCGATTTGTCGACACGGTCACTGGTTTTTGATTGTCCTTGACACTTCGACTCATTTTTTTCTTATATATGAATTCAATCATGGCCGCCAGATACAAACTGACAGCTACTGCCATTGTAAGTTTGCTTCCTTCCCCTGTGATTTCTTCATAAAGTAGGAAGTCAACAACTGATCAATATTTTTGTAGGCTTCATTCTATTCTCAGTACATAAGGCTTTCATTGGGGTATCATGTGGACGAATTAATGAGGCCAAAAAAAAAAAACAGACAGCAAACGGGTATAGTGGATTATAGCGTCTTTGTGTGCCTTTGGGTAGAATGTTTCACTAGAGACACCCTAGAGTTCTGGAGGTCTGCTGAAAAAATTAACATGGACAAATACTGTGCGCAAATGGCATATACAATATTAAGTCATGAAAATGCCAGGATTTGAATCACACTTTGTATGTAAATTGAAGTATACTTTGTATATAATGTTATTTTATATGTAAGTATAGTTTTTCATCAAGCATTTATAATCTTTTAAATTGAAAGTGCCAAGTGAATTTGAGTACAATTCGAAAAAAAAATGAAGTACAAACCCTGAACTTACGAAGTATAAAATATGTTTGGCTGAAGTACAATTCAGTTCAATTAAAAATGCCCAGTGAATTTAAGTATAATTCGAATAAAATGAAATACAAACCCTGAACTAATGAAGTATAAAATGTGTTTCGCTGAAGTACACCTCTATTCTAATGATAATTTGAGTACGATTTGATGGAAATAAAGTACAAATCAAGAAAAAACAAAGTATAAAATTTGTTTATCTGAAGTTCACTTCGATTTAATCGAAATGAGGCAAGGAATTTAAGAACCATTCAAAGAAAATGAAGCACAAACCCTAAACCAACGAAGTATAAAATTTTTTTCTCTGAAATTCACTTTGATTCAATTAAATTAAGGCAAGGAATTTGTGTACCATTCGAAGAAAATGAAATACAAACTAAGAAAAAAAAAGTACAAAATGTGTTTATTTAAAGTTTACTTCAATTCAATTGAAACAAGGCAGAAAATTTGAGTACAATTTGAAGAAAATGAAATACAAACCCTAAACTAACGAGATATAAAATGTGTTTCACTGAAGCACAATTCAATTCAATTGAAAATGCCTAGTGAATTTGAATACAATTTGAAGAAAATGAAGTACAAACCCAAAACTAACAAAGTATAAAATGAAATTCGTTAAAGTACAAAATTTAACTAATTTACTGATTTTTTGCATGTTCGATGATTATGCCCTGTTCTACCACACCTTTTATACTTAATTACACATTTCTCAATTTGTAATGGAATTCTCTGTGTCCTTCTACGCCCAGGCTTAGATCGGCAATCAAGTGCATTAATAAGTCCATCATCATCTGGCTAGAATAGATTCATATCAAACGTAGGAATAGGATTTATCACTACTTAGTATGCTTGTTGATACATCTCAACTCGGTAGTATTGATCGGTGAATTTATACGGTGAAAGTGACCTTGATTCGATACAAACACAAGTATGTTTGCATGATATTTTATCAATCTACCATGCTCTGCATGAACAAACCCTCCCATGTAAATTTACAGCATACAATTTATCTTGCTTAATCACCTCAAAGCTCCAATTGCTAGACATGACAACTTTTAAGTTACGAGAACGCATATGATTGATTGCCAACTTCTTCTCTTGCTTGGGACATATTTGACCAACCATCTTATGAAATTCTTCTCGTCAATCATGCATCATAACCATTATTTGCGTGCATATGTGATCAACCATGGCTGCAACTGGCATAAATCGGGCTGGTTTAACCCAATTATTCTAACATTCTGCTTGATTATTGTTTATTACCCCCCATCGATCTCCACTGAATAAGAAATTTGCCCAACATGGTGGGCCAGACTGCATAATAAAGTCTCTGGCAAACGGCAATGACTCTAAAATGTTGTCCATATGTCGTGTATACTCCCACCTAGTAGGCGCATATGCGGCTTTCATAAAAACAGAGCACCAATGTTTCTTATTGTGTAGAGGGTACTTCCTTAATACCTGAATTTAAAATAATAGAACAGTAATATGCTAAATGTTATGAATTAGAATTTATTTCACATAATTGTTTCACAAACAAAGATATAGGACACTTACTTGTTTCTTAAAGTTATCTACTAAGTGTCTCAAGTAATATGCATGGTAGCTACTGAAAAATATCATGGGGATGGCCTTAAGAAGACCTGAGTGTTGATTGGAGAAGAAAGTGAATCTTGATGAGCCAGGTAGATATTGAGAATCTAAAACACTTATTAGCTTGAAGCAGAACCACTCCCAATTAATATCATTTTCAAAGTCAACAACTGCATATGCTAACATGAATAAGCCATCATTAGCATTCTTACTGACAGCACTAAGTAAGCATCCTTTGTATTTATTTTTAATATGGGTGATGTCTAAAAATATCAACGGCCTACATCCACCGAGAAAACCAATGAGGCAGGCATTGAAACATATAAATAGCCTACAAAATTTTTGACTAATTAGGTCAATCTCACAATCTGCAATACTTTTAAGGTTTGTCCTCTTCATAGCATTACAGTACCACCTCAACTTATCATAAGATCTCTTCTCAGCACCATGGATGTCTTGCATAGCTAATTCCTTACCCATCCATGCTTATGGTACCTAAGTTCCACACCGTATTCTCTGTGGACATCTTTCAATATGGTGGAGGGCAGATAACATGGCTCTGATCTCAATTTATCCTTTACAATGTTAGCAACCTAAGAAGAATCGGCTTTAGGATGTCCCCTTGTTCGAAGATTAGCCTCACCACATATGTGCTCTAAATTGCATTTTTGAATGCCAAATAATTTATCAGCCTCATGACTTGATGCGTAGATTCTCCATTTGCAATTTTCATCACTACAAATAGCTATGATTTTTTTGCTATCATTTTCTTGTATTTAAATAATCGCGAAGTAGACACCGCATAATTTTTAAGCATAATTGTGAACTCTTG
>JACGDI010005362.1:354837-398705 GCA_014898725.1 Jacaranda copaia
AGTGCCACGTTTGAGATATTAACTTGATCATTAGAAGTTTGACAATCCAACAACCCCAACTCCTTTTGTAGTTTTAACTATAATTTCAAATTGATTAGATGTAAAGCTCATGTCGCCCCAATTTTAGTTAGAATAATATGAATGAAAGCTTGTAAGCGTGACTATGCTGACACAGAGGAAAAGCAACATAATGTATGATAAAAATGGAAGAAAGGGGAGGCATAGTCGGCCTCTAAACATTAAAAGGGCTGTGAATGAGTTGGCGAAATGGCCCCATTGCACTTGCACATGCTCTGCATTTAAGGAACTTGTGAGAGCCAAACTTTATCCTTTTATATTCACTTTGGATCATCTATTTCATTTTGTGTTTCATCTCTTATTTCAATATGTTAGATATATGTTAAGTGTATTTGATTTTTAATCAATTATTTTAAGAAAAAAATATTTCATATACGCATTATATATTCACCAATAGAATAAAAAATAAAATATAAATTAAATTAGAGGATTTTAATTGTTTTATATTGCTTGATAATATTCATTTCCTCACACGACATTTCCACACAAATATACTAAAATTTGCAAGTTTTGAGTTCAAATTGTCTCACTGTATATGAGAAGTGGCATTTATGGTGGAAATGAATGCTAAAACGACTCATGCAACTTTGTGAATATGCTTAAATTTTATCATTTAATTGCACATGCATCACTTTGTCAGTATTGTATTATTTTTGTGACCTGTGGTAATTGGGAATTGGGATTGGGGATGACCAAAGAGAAAAAAAGAACTAAAAAATTCTAATCAAGTCCTTGTAGACTCTTAAAAAGGAGACAACAGTGTGTTTCAAATCCCATACCTAAACTAAAAGATGAAATAAATTCTCACTGTGTGTCCGTGTGTGAACTGGGAAGTGGGAACCCTTTTCATTTAGTACAATTCTAGACTTCACGGGAGTTGATTCTCTCTATTTAATATTTGTCCACTTTTGCTCAAAGCCTCAAAAAACAGGACACCAAGACGGTTTTCACTTTGTAATATTGGTCTCCACTGTTAGCTAAATTGTCCTAAGCTGCTCTTCCAGAACTATATTCAACTTAGCTGTCATGTATCATTTCTCCTCCACAGCATCATTTCTTGTTCTCATCTTTCTTGCATCATTGGCCTCTCCCAATGCTGCAAATACTCCAGCCCGTAGGCCGAGGTATCAGCTCTCAGTTGATTTTTACGCAAAATCATGCCCTCAGGTTGATCAGCTCGTCGCTTCTGTTACCTCACAGCAGTTCAAAGAAGCGCCCATCTCCGGCCCTGCCACCATCCGCCTCTTCTTCCACGACTGCTTTGTCGAAGTAAGCAAAAATAACTCTAAAATTCATTTTAGAAAGCATTCTTGATGCCTAAGAGTGAAAATTCTGAATAATGTGGACAGTAATTTTGCAGTTCTTCTATGAGAGTTAGAGTGGGTCATGCCACAGGCCCACGAGTGGTAGAATGAAAAAGCGCATGAGTTCGCTTTTCCAAATTATACTGTTTTTTCCCTTGATTTCTCATTTGTGGTGGTGGCTTGTTAAAAGGGGTGTGATGCGTCAGTACTGATTTCGTCGAAACCTGGAAGCAAAGAATTAGCTGAGAAGGATGCAGAGGACAACAAGGAGCTGGCGGTGGAGGCTTTTGATAGCATAAACAAGGCCAAAGCATTGGTGGAGAGCAAGTGCCCTGGAGTTGTGTCCTGTGCGGACATCCTTGCAATTGCAGCCAGAGATTTTGCCCATTTGGTCAGTACAAATGCTTCAAAAGGGTGTCTTTTTCTCGTATTTTATTTTATTATGCTTGTTGTCCAAAAATTCTCGTTGGAATATACGATCTTCACATGCTCAGAATCCTTGATGGTGACTTATGCACTTAATATACATACTTTCTTATTATTGTAACATTATGGTTGTTAAGTTTTTTGAGTTGAAATAGTATGATGATCAGATATGTCTCCCCACATGAAATTTACATATTCATGAATAATATTTCAAAGTAGTTTAATCTTCACATGTCGAGAAAGATCTGACCGTCATCATCTAAGTCAGTATGTGGGGCCATGTGCGTCTTCTCAAATCTTTTGATTGGAGTTATGATAATATCTAGTTATTTCACATCAAAAGAAGTTGAGAGTTTGAACTGGTTTGTATTTCTCTTTTCTCACATTTTTTGAAATGTCTTTTAAAAATAAATTTGCATTACATACATATTAGCAGGATAATACCTCAACGCGAATAGCATTCCATGTTAAGCAACAAAAATGATCATGTCATAATGCTTGATAAATTTAAAAACCTGGTCAAATTGCATTAGATAGTGTGATGAATCACGGAGATTTATAATCATTAGGGATTGTGATTGATTTTGTCCATTTGAAATCTAGGATAACTGCAGAATAGGTGATCATATGCAGAGTGATTAAAAAAAAGTCGAGGACTTAATTTTCCTCCAATCTTGCATAAAAAATAAGCATAGTCCAAATTTTGATGCAGGTTTTCAACATCTTAAAATAAGAGAACAGCTGTGCAAATTTGGACAGTACATAGACCAGACAAAATGATCCTCTCATCTTGAAATCTGATGGGACTAAATTTTGTCATTGGAGAAATAAAGACACAGATTATTTTGAAGAACAACATGATAAAAGGACAACGCAAATGTGAACTACCTATTCTAACAATTTTCTTGTTCGGATATTACAGTTATTGCGCAAACAGGCTGATGACCAGACAAAAGCCGTAACAGTTTTTTGGCTAATTTATGACACTATGTTAAATAATCTTGATGGGCATTATTCTTTCTCAGGCTGGGGGTCCATATTATCAAGTGAAGAAGGGAAGGTGGGATGGAAAACTTTCCATGGCTTCCACAGTGCCACTCAATCTCCCACGCCCAAATGCAACTGTGGATCAGCTTCTTACACTCTTCAAGTCTAAGGGCTTAACACTAGAAGACTTGGTCGTCTTATCAGGGGCTCACTCGATAGGCTTCGCCCATTGCAAGCATTTTGTCAGCCGTCTCTACGACTACAAAGGCACAAAACTGCCTGATCCTTCTATTGATCCAAAACTCCTGAAGGCCCTGAAAATGTCGTGCCCGCATTATGGAGGGAATACCGATATCGTGGCGCCATTTGATGTGACAACTCCTTTCTCATTTGACAATGCTTATTATGGGAATTTGGAGGCTAAAATGGGCTTGTTGGCTTCTGATCAAGCCCTGTTTCTGGACAATAGAACTAAGGTTTTGGTTCAAGAACTGGCTAAGGATAAGCAGAAGTTTTTTCAAGCCTTTGCTGCGGCTATGGACAAAATGGGATCTATTGGTGTGAAGAGGGGCAGAAGACATGGAGAGAAGAGAAAAGATTGCAGCCTGCACATGGGCTGATTTACTATTTCTTTTAACCATTTGCCCAAATTCTTTATTTTTTCTTTTAGTTTGGTTTTCTTTTCTTTTCTTTTTTTTTAAATAATATTTTCATTCTTTTGTAATGCTGGTTTGCTGCTTTGGCTTTCTGCTGTGGAGCTTGTGAAGATTTGTGGAGTTTATAAACATGTGGAATTCCTTCTTTACTTCAAATTCATGAACTGAGAGGTAAACCTTTTTAGTTTTAGTAACGGTAATGGCAAGATTTTAAGCCGATTAATTCCTAAAGAAGAATATTATTTTGTTTTGTAGTGACTCGTGACAATTCTCATGTCACATGAATTGTAGAGAAAATTTGAAATTATTTGTAAATGAGTAATAATAAAATTTTCTCATAATTTAAATTAAATAGGTTTTTTATAAAATGTTGAGTACAAAATAATTATGAGCAGAACCCATTATGAAGTCTCACTTAGGAGCAGGCTATCCATGGATTAAGCGACAATAACAATTATTGTAAATCTAAACTCGAAGTGATACAACAAAACTTTCATCAAATTGTATCACTAATTGATACTCTCCATTATATGCTCTAGCTATGAAAAATTATTGCATATTACTTATAATGTTTTAATTAATTGTTTTTAGGTATTTTTCTTTCGATCTTTTGTTCAAATCATTGCTAACACGATAAAAAGTTAATGGTTTACTGAAAAAGAAGAAAATTAAAGAGGAAATAAAAGAAGGGAATCCAATGTGGGCCGCAGCGGGTCGGCCCATTTACTATTTCATTAACTAAATGTGAAAGAATCCTAAAACGAAATGAAAATTGGAGGGTCCAATATAGTAAAATGTCTTCAATCGATATTGGGATTATACAATTCCTGCAGCAGAGATTTCACCACGTACCCAAACGACGCCGAATCTCCACTCGCCATTCTGCTATTGTGCGCCCCAAGCACACCAGTGGTGTTGGCTTCGGAAGAAGGAATCGAACTGTCAAAGCAATGAGGGCCGTTGTTCAGCGGGTGGCCTCTGCTAGCGTTGAGGTCTATAAACCATAATACATAAACATACACGAGCAGATAAGGCTCTTGCATGTTCTTGGTTACGATTACTCACCGGCGTAACATAGCGGTATTGCAGGTGGATGGTCGCACGGTATCGGCGATTGGGCCGGGCCTGTTGGTCCTCGTTGGGCTTCTGGAGACCGACGCTGAATCCGATGCTGAATACATGTAAGTATAAGTCGAAAGGATGAATTTATTTTTTCGGTTATTCCTTTTTACACTGCCAATGAATCTTTTAGGGCAATTGTTATTGGTTTATTTTTGTTTTGTTGGGTTGCAGATGCCGCAAAGTGTTGAACATGAGATTGTTTCCCAATGAAAAAACTGGGAAAACTTGGGACCAAAATGTAATTTCTTCATTCTTGCCACCTTTTTTGTTCGTCCTTTTGACTCTTTCTTTTGTTTCCTTTCAGAATTTCAATTCCCTTCTTTATACACTTTAGCTTGAGTTTTGGTCGCATTAAAAATTCATTTTTGTCAATGGAAGTATATGGCTAGTTGATGAGAAAAAGATGAACTGGCCTTAGCCATTTTGATTGTTGTCTACGTATGCGTACACACACCCACACACATAATCAGAGACAAGAACGGCAATATTAGCCATCCCGGTCTTTCTTAACTTCAGAAAGTTGACATTTTTCAGCATTTCTGCACATAACTGGAAGTAAAAAAATTGGTTCTTTATTTTACATATTTAAAAATTTTTAGACAAAAGGACTTCTCAGTTCTCGCAAAGATTATATTATGCTATTGATTAAGGGATGATGTTCATGGCTTTAAATGCTTATTGACAGGTTATGCAGAGAAATTATGAAGTTATGTTAGGTACAATCTTCTGTCTCTACCTTCTCCTTTCCAGTTTGTAATTGAAAAACTATTGGGTGCATTGTGTAGTGTTGGTGCTGATTGGTTGGTTTTTATTTGGTGCAGTAAGTCAGTTTACATTATATGGGGTATTAAAAGGAAACAAACCTGATTTTCATGTGGCAATGCCTCCTGAAGCAGCAAAACCATTTTATGCTTCCCTGGTCGAAAAATTTCAGAAAGCTTACAGGACGGACGCAGTTAAAGGTGATTGGCATTTTTGTGTCTCTGTTTTTTCTATTTGTAGTTTGTTTTTATATTGACCAATGTTAAGATTTAGTTCTTTTCCATTATTGTCGAATACGGTGCTTTTCTCAATTATTATGTTACTTGTGGAAGCTTAGCTGGTTTTCCTACATCCTGTTGATGTGCAGGGAACATTAGAGGAATACTGATTCCAGAATAGTACTATGTATGTGTGTGCCTTCCAAAGCCAAAAACTCGTTAGGGGTTATTGTGGAAGTTTGGTTTAGTTCTATGGAGTATGGCATCCTTAAACCCTTTTTAACTCTGAGCTGTGCTCCTATTAAATCTGAAGTCCTTAATTCATTGTTTGGAGCCTTAGGCACAATGCTTGCATGCATGGCTGTCCTTTTGGATGCAGAATGCTGACTGTTGAACCTTGCACAAGTTAGTTGTTTTCGGAGTTTAAGTTATAATATTCCAACTTAAAGCCAAAGGAAAAAGAAGAGAAGTTCTCTCGAAACTATTCTGGCGAACAAATTGAGTTTATATCTGTATGTGATCAACATGTTAGGCAGCATGTTCATAGGATCAGGTTTGATGTCGGTTACACAGAAATAAATGTCAGGCTGTCAATATTTCAAGAAATGCATACTAATAAGTGATTGTTCTTTTCATGCAGATGGTGTATTTGGAGCAATGATGAAAGTGAGATTTCATAACTGTCTTTTGAGTGGTTCCTTTCATATTGTATGCATTATAGCCAGAGAGGACTGGCTACTGAACTCCTCTTGTGTTTGTCTGACCTGCATTTTTCCCCCCTTCAATTTGAAGGTTAACTTGGTAAATGATGGTCCAGTGACAATGCAACTCGACTCCAGGCAATCATCTAAGTGAGTACGCACCGGCCATGATGTCACTCAACCCATGTTTGGCTGGCCACAATTTATTCATGCTATCTGAATATGCTTACATATAATGCTACTAAAAAAATTATTTCTATATTGCTGAAATTTATACATCTAATATATTTGTTTATGTTGTTTCAGGAACACAAACGGCGTAGAAGGATCGTAGCCACCTTCATTGTCTTCAATTGAGTAACATATCATAATTGGAAGTCTGCTTTCAGGTGAAGCTCCCGTCTCTGAGATCTCTGAGATCTCTGAGATGATAGATTAAAAGGGAGGCTACATGCAACTTAGATTGACCAATCTTAAAAGTAAAGATCTTATGGAAGGACCTCAATTCATATGTTATTATGATTATTTCTCTCATTCTTGTGTTTATTTTTCACTGAACACAAGTTAATTAATATGAAGACAAGACGGCGAGAATCATCAATGTTTTGACAGCTGCTGCATTTGTAAGACTGCAAAAGGTAACAAGTTCACACTCATCACAAAAATTGTATCATGCAAATTGTTAATATCGACACTCCAAGATTACTATTGGACTTCCAAATCCACTTGCTTAAATTGCTTTCTCTCTGAGGTTCGACTTCAAGACAATATCAACATCAGCCAATATTGCTTTCTTTCTGACTTCCTAAATCAGAACAAATTTAACACCCATCCCCTGAAGTACGTATTTTTGAAGAACAAAACATCAAAACTCATGAGTGCACACTTTGAAAGTCGGATGCCAAGTATTGCCAAATCAGATTTACCACTCTTACCGCTTAAGAGGGAGTCCACGATTCAATTTCCCTCTAATGCTTAGGGTCTTCTCGACCCTTCTTATGCAGGTAACCATGCTTTACACCTAACATTAGTGAGCATAATAATTTAATCAAAGAAAATCAATTTGAATTTCACGGGTGACATGGATCCCATGAATCCAAACTGCACATTATACAGTGTTTGCAATTTTATTTTTATTTTTCTCATTATGAAAAGCCTCTTTATCAATCAATCTTGATTCTAAAGGCTTCCCCAATACGGCAGCAGCTTTTCATTTTGGTTGCACAGGTCAGCCTAGTCCATGTATCATTAAAGCAAATTTAACATTTCGAAAAGGAGAAATTCTTGAATTTCAACTTGAATCAAGTGCCCCAAGTAAAAAGGGCTGTGCAACCCAACTGCAACGGGCCACACTTTGAGCAGCTAAAAAAATTAGAACAGGAATAGCTTGGGGTGGTCACTTATATCTCTCTTTATAAACAAACACAGAAAATTACATCTTAGCAGTACAAAAAGATATCCTTACATGTAGCTTCTTGAATCTTGATTTATGTACACCTGCAAAATAGCATTCCTGCCTACTGCACCAGGGTTTTTAACCATTAGCCGGAAATGGAATAACCAGATGTTAATAGCAATTCAAATCCCTATGCTTTTGTTGAGAGGATGGCAGCAGCTGTAAACAGTGCTTCCTTGGCAAAGCATGATATTTCGGTATACCTGCACCATGGTACTTTTGTTAACAAATCAGAAATTGTAGGATCAATAGACCTAATTTAAAATTTCTAACCCAATAAAGAGAAATATATCCAAGAAACCTAACTTGAAATAATCAATCAATTACTTACTTGAGAGACCCAATGTTACACCCTAGGATCACTCAGACCTAGAAGACATTCTCTAAAAACAAAACATCAATAGAAAGCACTGTAAATAGTCCAGTGAATCTTACGGATCTTCTTTTTTGAGACAAGTAAAAGCAGATACTATGTTTTTGCAAACTTCTACAATAGAGTTGCTTTTGACATCCTCTTGCATATCAGACAAGCCTTCAGAGGCATCATATGATTGCGCCAAATATGCCTACAAAAGAGATAAATGTCAAAGCGAAAATCAGATGTTACTTGTCTTAACTAGAATACATACTCTGCACGAGAGAAGAATACTCACCTGGAAAGCATAGGCCAACAGCAATTGAACCACCTCCGAGCTAATCTTTTTAATGATACTTCTAGTGCTGTTGCTGTTGGACAAACACGTCACAACTCCATCAAAATTCTCAATATTGATCGTACCACTTGATCTCCTAGTTTGAACTGAATGCTGTGACACACATCACAAAGGATCATTGACGTTCATTTTAGGAGGTAATGCTGGCTGTAATGGATCAACTTCTGACGGAATGGTGAACTGAGAGCTCTCTTGAATGATGCACATTGTACAAACCTCCATTCAGGATTTAGCCCCATTCAGTAGACCTACCAGAACTTTGAACACTCCAACTAAAAAATGAAGAAACTCAAAAGTATATCATGGACTGCGATTTACTAAAACCGCTCATCAGGCACTCACACTCAAAGTTGAATTGCTTCAAAGGAACTTCTGTCAAAATTGAATAGAGGAAACTGGCTTTCTAACAGTATCCAAAATTAACTTATTTTCTAGACTAGTTGTTACAGTGGACACTAAGGTGCTAAAATCAACAGATATTAACTGGGGTTCATGAAAAATATCCGATAGTAGATATTAATAGAATTCCCGAAATATCAGAACTTAAGAACAGACAACATGAGGTTAGAAGATGCTGGAGGGTGGAAGAAACATTGTGATGGACTGCTTCCAAAATAGATCCTATTCCCAAGGAAAACAAGGCAGCATACCTTTGGTATGTACTTCTGGAAATACTGTACAATAATTTTAAGCTTCCATTTTGGATCAAAGGCCTGTAAACATTTGAATATATAATCTTAATTAGATTCAAAAACCAAATTGGAACATCTGAAATTGAACTTGTGTGATATAGAGAGGATTGTCAGAAAAAATGAAAAAGGCAATTTGCAAAGAGTTCAAGGACGGATAAGAACGAAAAACAAGCTTAAAATGGGATCAAGGTGACTCATATATCCCATGTTTGTTTCCACCAACTCAGAATTACAGAGTTCAGAAATATATATATATATATCTATAATATCACACTTGTCTTTGTGTAGTTGCTATCAATTTTCAAATCTTAAAAACTTCATACCGCTTCAAGTATATATGGAGCTCACATGCATCACCAGTCGTATTTTCCTTGAAAATAAAATTTCCCTAAACTGCCTTAAACCTATACAGTGGAAAGCTGCCTCTCAGGTACCAGCTCAAGCCATACCATCTTACAGAAAAATAGCCTGGCTGAGTGTTCTTAAGCTGAAACTCAGCTTTTCCCTTTGCATGCATGTATGTGTGAATTGAGAGAGGGAGAAAGAGAGTGCACCTGAAGAAAAGGATAAAGGATATCATTGTTGTAAATTAGTTCATCCAAAACGATATCCACCACTGGGGTTCTGCAATACAACCAATTGACAACTTATTCCTTAATTCTAAAATTTAGCTAATAAGTAATGTTCGAAAAGAAATAAAGTCAAGAAGTACCTCACACCGTCAGCCCTGGTGGTAAGGCCTTGCTGATCAGCAACCTGCCTTGATGAATCTAGCTCCATGATCTATAGAATACACAAAGTTGTGGTCAAGAAAAGATCATTCTGAGTATATCCTCAGAAACAAATGGGTAATAATTCACCATTACGAAAAATTTCTTCAGGGCAGTGTAAGTAGACTTTTTTACTTCTGGTAAAGCTAGTGCTGTAGCACTATTAATTTCAGGAGGTAGCTCTCCTGAACAGTTCTCATGGTAGCTACTTTCTTCAGAAAATACAATTGATTGACACATGTTGCACATGATAGACAAACTGTCCTTCATTAATCCTTTGTACATTATTTTTCTTGATCCCTGCAAAAGGACTCCTAAAGAAAAATCAAAGGCATATAATAACATCCTTAAAGAGAGTATCAGTAGCATGAACGCATAGAAGTATTGAATTTATTAAAAATTAAAGTCTAGAAAATTTTGGGAAGGCATACCAGAAGCATATTAAGGAGTGACTCCCTCAAAAGGGTCCAGTTCATAGTTTCTGCAACAACATGAGCTTCAAATCACAGATTCTACAGGCCCCATTGCAAGTAAATACTGACATAGCTTCAAATCACATATTCTCCAGGACCCATCCCAAGAAAATAATAACATTTTACCTTGATAAGTGCAATTACGAGGCAAAAAATCTCCTTCAAGAACATTGATGAGATATTGAAGCAGTAACATGTTCTTCAAGAACTGCAATAGGAGCATCTCAGGATCAAAGTGTTACACATGATGTTAATATTTTGTCAATTGGTGATACAAGTCAAGCACACAGTGAAATATTTTCCCTTGTTCATTCTAAGAACAGGAACCGAAAAATAAGATGTTACTTCTGAGAAAAAAGGAGGGTTCCGTAGAATTGCCAATCCCAAAAGAGGAAAAAAGGAGGGAAAGTGAGCACAAGTCCATAAAGCTCCCTGAAAATTTCTGTCAATCAAAATATGGGCATCACTCATCATACATTGTACAGTACAGCCAAGTCCAAATACAACCCATGATTTTAAATACCATCAGATATCAAGAAAATTTCTCATCTGGTTATCTCTTACATGAACTTGGACATATGGAAGAACAGGAACTGAAGAACACAATAATATACAGAAAAGGGGGAAAAAGGAAAGGTCTCCTTTTATTCACTTCTAATTAAGTGTAGCATGAAGTTGAGATTGATTCACGACAATTCAGAAATTCAATTATGCCGGCAGCAGTCAAAGATGTTAGCATTTATCAAAATGCATACAGATTACATTAGTGGCCCACTAAATTATGAAACAATTACAAGAGAAATTAGCAACAGCATTAAGGTAAATGACAACATTGATCCTCCGCAATTCATAAGAACAGAAAATTGTGGACTACAAGAACTATCTAGTTAACAATATAAAAAAAGCATCAGCAACAACATTAAAATATGCGAGTAATTTTATAGTATGGACACAGCTATCTTAAGAGAAAAAATCGTATGAGGGTAACTTACTGTTGTTTTTACTGCTTCAGATATCATCTCCTTAGCCACTTTAGAGATTTCTTGTATAAGAGCATGAAAACCCTGAAATTAACATGTAAAATTTCACTAATTCGGAAACATCAGAATTAAGCCTAAGGTACAATGCCAGTGTCAGCAGATAACAATGAAGTAAATCAGCAAAGAAGTATTTTGCTCTCTAGTAATCATATATTGGGAAAAGAAAGGGGCGGCAGAAAGTTGCCTAATTAACTGACCAAGGAATCCACTGAACTTCTAGTTGCTTCGCCCTTCTCATTGTACCCATCCAATCCAAAATTAAAAGGTGACCAAGCCTGCATGCAGCAGCACAAATTAACCCTAATTTACATGGTAACCTGAAGTTTCAATGTAGACCAAACATAGTAGGGTCATTGAGTAGGTGAGAACTAATTCACCTCTTCAACCAAAATTAATTGGGAGATAACTTTTGAAGGTGAAGATGAATCTGATTGTTCTCCTTTGGATAGATACACTCGAGGAAAGCGCTGTATACCAAAGATAATATTAATCAAAACAAAGCATACATAGAAATATATTGGGCCCTGTATATGAAAACCAGTGCATTCTACATATGAAAATTGAAAAGATCAAGTACCTTATCTAGTTCAACGAGAAGTTGGTAACTGTCAATTATTAAATCAAGTGAATCCACATCCTTCAAAATGTGAAAGATGGCCTCGAACATTTTTCTGTCCCATCAAATTACAGACAAGTGTCTATGAGCCGAAGTAATAAATTATATTGGCTGATTAAGTTGCAAACAAATAAAAGAACATTTTCATAATTCCAAGTTATCAAGCAATGTTGGTTTACTTTGTTAGTTGGAAGTTTGGTTAATTTCAGAATGTTCATTAAGAACATATCCTAGGAAGACTATTTGAGTCATACAACAAGAAAATATGGAATAGCTACGAATTCCCACTATAGGGAGGGAAAATTCAGATTAAATGAACTTTTTGTTTCCCTTGCCCCGCTTCTTAATCTGAAACATGTTTCTACCTGCACAGGGACTGTTATTAGCCAAAATATTCTGTCAATTTTTAGAATTTGTTTGTATTTCCTTTCATTTTCTTTTTTTTCATCTGGGTGGGTGGGGGTAGCAAAGAATCCATAACATAGTAAAACTTTAAAATAGATATTCTATAATTCATTCACTGTTAGTTAAATGGTCCAGAAGTTGATTCTTGATATACTGCTTGATTTCATTCACTTCTAATCAAATTGTCCCATAAATTATTCTCAAAAAAGCATCCAAGAGTCACATGAGTTAGATCCATGTAAGGGATATGTTTGACTCAATCCAAGCCTCTATGGCCGTTGTCCATCTATCCTTATCAGTGGTATTAATCTAGTTTCCAAAGCTGAATACTAACTATCCTACTAAGATGCTGAAAACGTTGTTGCGTTCCATAGGAATCTTAGTCTGAAACCATGGTACCATACGCTTTAATACTTAAACCTTCTCGTGCTACTATTTCTATCTCATGCTCAAATTCCCAGGAATGCGTGAGAATATACGCAATGCACAAAGCAGGACGAATGCGTACCGCGTAGGCGCGCTTCCATTATCCGGAAGAAGGGAACCTGTTCGAACAGCTTCTAGGAAAGCCAGTCCTAAGATACAAAGGCAATCGATATCAAACGAAAAAACTCGGAATTATAAGGGAAAGAAACGATGTTAAGCATTTATACGCACGATCGTCGTTGAGGTGGTGAGAGATTTTAGAATTATTAAAACCCGAAGTGTCGAGAATCGCCATCGTGTTCTCTTCCATTCCTCGACTGCCTGCTTCTCGTCCGATCCTCCTTCGCTTCTCCATATTTTCAAATTTGTCTCGCGCTCCACCCCGGCGAATTTGTGAAATTCTGTTCTCCCCCAATTCGAAACCCTAATTGGAGGTCAACGTTTTTCTTTTAATCTTAATCTTAATTTCCTTTGACAAAAATAATTCGTTTTCCCGCCAAAAGCAAAAAGAAAGACGGCTGTTTTAGTCTGATAAGATTGGTCTGTCATTTGCCAAAGTCACCGCCAAAAGGAGACAGGACCCAAAAATTGGTTAAAATTTCCGTTGCCGGGACTCGAACCCGGGTCTTTCGGGTGAGAGCCGAATATCCTAACCATCTAGACTACAACGGATCTGCCATGAAATGCAAATATTATTTATAGAAATTGCAATGAATATAACATGGTAAGACTGCATCAATGCTCCAGAGGATCTGTCTGTGTCGGTACAAAAATTTATGATACGTTATGGCACTATAATTCCGTATACCAAAACATTGCTTTATTTGGGCCAGCTGACCAACTCACTGCTACATATCATGAATGCAATTTAATTGCTTAAAGGCTTTAAGGACATCTCCAAATCATCATTCATCAACCAATGGTGCCACAGTAAATAATTTTGAACAAAACCTCACTGTATAACCCCTTTCTTGTCGGGGTGCAATCCTTGACTGCGACCAGTTTATAATCTTCATCAAGTATATTCAAGTTAAGGTCATATTTTCCCCTTTTAGCCAGGCATAGTGCACTGAAATAATAGCCTTGCAGAGTTTTGCTAAGATTATTTAGTCAGTCATCTGTGGACCGTCTATTGAATGTTCAATTAACACTATTGAATAACCTCCTAGGTAGCTTTTGAAGCTCTAGTTGTATTATATAAGAATTCCTTAGAGTAGTAGAGAAGTGAAAACTCAATCATTCAGTTCGAGACAATATGTTTTCCATGAAGACGATTGGTGTTGTAATAACAGCAATTTTTTCAGTGACTTGTTTGTGTCTGAATCATGCACAAGCCACGGGCTATAATCAGCTGAGGCGTATGGCAGCTAAGCATAACATGACATGTATATTGGTGTTTGGAGACTCCAGCGTTGATCCCGGGAACAACAACCATCTACCCACTCCTATGAAGAGCAACTTCTTACCATATGGAAAAGATTTCCCCAACGGCCAGCCTTCCGGAAGGTTCTGCAATGGCAGACTCGCCACAGACTTCATTGGTAAGTTCGATTCTTGGCCTAAATTAAACTAAAGTTACGGCCTTTGATGATTCTTTTCGACTGTATATCTGCACTATTGCAGCGGAGGCATTTGGCTACACGGGCTTGATCAGGGCATTTCTCGACCCTGCTGTCACCAAGAAAGACATGTTGCACGGTGTTAGTTTTGCATCAGCGGCTTCTGGATACGATGAATTTACAGCGAATCTCTCTGTATGTGGTGCTTCTCCCATACTTCGACATTTTTACAGTGTTAATTACTCTGCGGTTGAAAAGGAACTGATAAATGGAAGTTACAGAATGTTTTGTCCATATCCAAGCAACTGGAGTACTTCAGACACTACAAAATCCACCTCAGAAACCTGGTGGGAAGACAAGAATCTGAGGAGATTATCCAGAATGCGTTATTTATCCTAAGCATGGGGACGAATGATTTCCTTCAAAATTACTATGCCGAGCCTACACGTTCCCATCAATACACTGTAGAACAATATCAGAACTATCTGATTTCATGCATGCGAACAGCCATCAAGGTCTCATAATATCATGGAAGATTTCATATCTCATTCAATTTTTTTTTCTTTTTTTTTTTTTTTCCTTTTTGCTTTTCATATATACTCAATGGTTTTTCATTTGGCATGATCATGGCAGACTATGCATTCTCTAGGTGCGAGGAGAATATTGGTGGTCGGAGTTGCCCCATTTGGTTGTATGCCCCTTGTCAGGACGTTCCGGGGAGACATCAAGTGCGACGATGAATTGAACAAAGTCGCATTTTCATTCAACTCAATGCTACAAAGGGAGTTGAAAACGCGGAAAGGACCTTCGCTTAGAAGTGTTTTTGTGGATATATACAGCATTATACTAAATGCAGTTGAGAACCCAAAGAGATACGGTTAGCAGTTCATACTTCATAGTATTTTTCTTTTTAGTTTTCTAATATGCTGCTATGATCATTTAAAGTCATGAACAATACAGGTTTTGCGGAGGCTTTGAAGGGATGCTGTGGATCAGGAACATACGAGTATGGCATTACTTGCCAGGATCAGAGCACGTGCTCCGACCGTACAAAATACGTATTCTGGGATGCAGTTCATTTGACCGAAAAGATGTACAAGATTGTTGCTGATAATGCTCTGGAAACCCTCCTCGGTTACATGTTCTAAGTTTTCTCCAAGACATAACTGTTGGCCATTGAATAAATCATTGGGAAATAAAATCTATGTCTGAATAATTCTTCATAATAAAGAACATGATATATATATATATATGAATATAAAAAACATGATATACATATATATGAATCTGCAACAACGAGAGCGTTTCCTTGGTTTTTAATTCTTAATGAGGGCATCAATTACAGGCCGAAGGGCTTGAGACACAAGATCATATGATTTTTCAGTAGGATGAATCGAATCCCAAAAGACGTACTTGCTCGCATCTGCGCAAACAGGAGAGTTTGGGTTGCACATAAATGATGCTTCCAGCATGCCCGTCCCACAGCATCCACTACTAACTTCCTCAAAATCTACTATCACAAGAACAAATATCTCAGGTCATTAATATAGTACATTTTACACTTAATTACGCATAACTTTTTTTTCTCTATAGTGAAAGTGTAATAAGATAGAAGATGGGGTTTTTTCTTGGGCTCACCATATTTGCGGCCTAAGGTCATGTCTTCTACGGGTCCATAGATGTCCATATAAGCAATTCGAGAGCCAGAGGGTTGGATCTGGAGTTGAACTGAGTTCAATTCTTTTTGGAGCATTTGGTTGTAGTCTCGAGCTATGGAGGAGAAATTGCTGATGCAACCACGTTTGAGAATTGGATGATCGGAGTAAAGGGTAATCACAACTGGCAAACAACCTATTGGTGGCAGTCCCACGACTCCAATTCTGCGAGCCCCTTGATCCAATAACCCCTGCAGAATATTAATTTTGTTCTTGTATTTCAATCTCATCTCCATGATTCAAGGAACATCATTATGCAAGTGGAATAATAAATCATTTCAAAAAAGTAGGTTATCAACGATGATTAATTCATAATTGATGCTAAAAATTTGTAATTTTACTATAATCTAACTAAATTTGGAGTAAATGTTCTCATACTTAACCCTTACTACGGCCAATTTGTAATTAATTATTGTTTCATTTTTGCATATATTAATTTTTCTAATGAGAATGCTAACTTGTTGAGCTTCCAACGAACGCTAGAGATTAATAATTAATTATTTTGTTGTCTGTTATTTAAAAAATTACATTTGCTATGAAACATTGCAGCTACAATTACAATATTAAACTTTTAGTAATTTTTCTGTAGTGAATAATAGGCGAACCAATTTAGACACACACTCTCTAATACCTGAAAAAGTTGTCGAGCTTCTTGCAGCACAAAATTCATGTAGCTTGGGAGATTGTAGCTCCTGCGTCGAATTGGTATAGTAAAATAATTTACAACAAAGTCATTTGTGCCAGCACTAACAAGGAATAGGGCGTTGCCGATCAGTTCCTTCGTTCTGTCCCTCCCAATTGCTGCCTCCAATTTCGCTCGATACTCTTTAAAGTGTTCCAACTGCTCTGCCAGGGAAATCACATTCTGAAGAAATGGATAAATGGACACTCAATATCAGCATCAAGATCAAAACAAGCATGCAAAAGCCAAAAAGTGCAAGAGCATAAAAGAGATAAGAGACGCTTATTGTTGGTGTAAGTGGGTCGTATCCTGATCCAGCAGAGGCAAAACTGACTCCAGTCATGAGCTCTTCCATGCTGAGCGTTGGATCCAGATACGGAGGAACGTACTCTTTGACGCCAACATATTTTGCTGCATTATGAAAACATTTTCAGATTAGTGCTTTTACATGCAGAGGAAAATTAGTATGTTGCTGATTTGTTTTTGCTCACCAATGAAATCATTCGCAAGGCGTCCATTTGTAAATCTTCCAGTCGCATTCTGGTTTATGAAATCTCTCCCATAGGGCGAAAAGTTGCTCCTAAAGGGAGTAGTTATGTAGTTATTGTTTCCAGAATCTGCAGTGGAGTCTCCGAAAATGAGAATGGCTGAAACTGAGGAACTCTCTGCCGTTTCTAATGCGAAGAAAATAAGCAGAAAGCCAGTGGAGAAAGGCTTGATTAATGTAAAGGGCATTTTTGTTGTCATTTGTTTGAATAGAATAAACAGAACTGAAAGTCTAAACACTTAAAAAACACTGCCTTAGTTAAGATTTATGCATTAAGAAAATCAAATGTTTTGAGGTTGGGTTTTGCTTATTGGTCGGGTTTTGATATAGTTGGGGAACCAAACACTCCTAACTGGTTTATGGGTCTCAACTACCCCTCCTGAATTCAATTACTCTCAGAATGAAGCAATGAAAGCTGTTTGGCAGAATAGAGCACTGAATAGGAAACCTGATGAATCAGCCTTAGAGACCAAATCAAGAAAGGAGAAAATGTGGAGAGGACATTTGTGGTTAAAGGCGCGAGTCCGTTGGATTTCGGAATTATTTTCCAGTCATCGATTACATATTTCAGGATCTGAGTGAGAATTATTTTTAAACAATCAACATTTTAAAATTGGGTTATGAACAACTTATTTAAAAAGAATATTAGTGAATGATTATGAATTTTCAGTCCTGACTTTGTTAATTATTTTATTTCATTCTTATTCTTATTATTATTTTGGATATATGTAGAATAAGATATCAATTCGTTTCTCATTCAAAACTATGTTTTTATTTAAGATGAATCACCAAATATTAAGGTTATGTTCTTTTGCGGTTTGGGCATTTTTTTAAAAATATTTTGAGAGAATGGGATTTTGAAAGAAAATTTTGAAGAATATACCAAGCGTTTCTTTTTATTTTGAGAAGAGAGGGAAAAAGAATTAAAAATGAGTTGTTTTTTTTTTGTGTGTTTTGAGGGAAACAAATTTAATTATATATGTCAAATCAGTTCATTTTTTGTTAGATTTGTATAATAAAAATAATATGTAGAGTAGGGTATATATATTATATTTTAATGTTGTTTTGGGATGAATTTTTTGGATAAATTTTTTTTATGGTTTGAGAGAATGATTAGAAAACATATATATTTTTTTTGGTTTAATTTTGATAATTGAAAAATGTTGTAGAAAAATAGAAGAGAACAGTGACTCCACAGTTAAAAAGTGGCACTGCGTGTGTCGTTTTCTTCTTGGTTCTAGATGGCCAAATTTTGAAAAGGGCAAGCAGCATTAATGCTGGCCTAATTGATACGTTTCTCTGATTATGATTTTGAATCATCTATTTCATTTATTATTTTAATTTAATATATATTAAGTGTATTTAAATTTTAATAAATTATTTTTATAAAAAAAATATTTAATACTCGTATTATATACCTATGAAATGAAATAAGAGATGAAATATAAATTGAAAAAGAGGATTTAAATGGATTAATTAGGGGTTGATGCTTTCCCTTAATTTGAAAATCTAAGGGTGTCTTTCGTTTTGTCCACTCATGGGTGTTTTATAGGGAAAATATCTTATGAAAATGAATTTTGGGAATAGAGTTCAGATTTAGTTTTATTTTAGAAAGTGGTTAGATATTGTTAAGATATGTTTTGATTTTATGGAACGAGGCATTTTGTGGCATAGATGTAAAATCATTTTCTTTTTGTTAGTAAGTGGAATGAAGATGCAGTTTTCTATATCAGTATTTTCATGCACGTATAATTGTAGTGTGAAAATATATATAGATAGATAGATATATTATAATTATGCTTGTTTTGAAGAATGGGAATCAAGGTACTCTTGAAATGTTCCAGAGACATTTTAAAATTATTTTAAACATTTTCAAGAAAATAAAAGGCCATATTTGATTTTACTTTTCCAAATAAAAAATGATCTAGGAACACATGACCAAATAAATACTTAGGTTTGAGAAGAAATTAACATTGGCCTATTGCTCAAAATAGCCGGAAATAAAATAATTAGCTTAAGTCATCATCTAAGCCCATAAAGTTGGTTCATAGAGCAGCCGTACGCCTTCTATTATTTGTAATCAAGAATTCGCTCAAAAATCATAACTTCAAAATGAAATATCACAAGTGGCGAATTTCAAGAATCATCTTATAAGCCGCATAAATTTATAAGATCTTTTGAATAAAATCAATCAAATTATCTTTAAGTAATTCAGCATATATGTTTTGTCCCAAGATATTTCCCTCCAATTTCAATTAACTAACAAAAATTCTTAAACGTCTTCTAGATGTTTTTTGTGCCGGAATGGTATTAAGAGGGTGTTTGGCTAATTATATTTAAAAAGTCTTATAAGCTCCTACATCCTATAAGATATTTTTGAAATTTATAAAATGTTATATCTTTTTTTAAAAAAAGTTTTTAAACTATTTGGATGAAATAGTATATTAGAGCTTATAAGTTGTTAGTAATGGTATTTTTGTAATTACTATGATTAAAATTAAGCTAACTTATGAAAACCTTCAAAATAAATTAAGCACTCCTTAACTTTTTAAAAAGAGTTTGTAAGCTTCTAAAGTCATAAGCGCTTTTTTAAAAAAATTTACTGAACATCTTTTCATATCTTATAAGCTCTTAAACATCTTATAAAATGTTTTAAGGAGCTTTTCAGCCTACCCAAACACCCTCTAACTATCAAACTACAGCACAAAAGATATTCGTTTGTGCATTCTTTAAAAAAATAATAATAACTCGCAGAATTACAGTTAAAACTACCCAAGCGGTTGTTATTTTTAATATAGTACATCAAAGTAAATAAAATGAATAATCGGGAACTACATTTAGAGAATTACAGAAAACAAAACAAAGGAAAAGGGATAAATTTAAACAACATTAATTGTATCATAATTAATGTACAAGAGGTTAATTAATAATTGTCAAATTAATTAATCCTTAGAGAAACTGATTAATTATGGGACGCACGGCCAGGAAGATATTATAGTAAGCTGCTTCCGTTGGGTGTATGGCATCCCAGAAGACATACTTTGAGTCGTCCGAGCAAACAGCAGAGTATGAATTGCACATCAATGAGAATTCTATCATTCCACTTCCGCAGCAACCACTATTTACTTTTTCAAAACCTGGAAAACATTTAATGGGGCCAATTTTTCAAAATTATTGATTAATCTATATAGATGTAAACAAATATTTTGTATAAATGAATCCAACTTAGAATTGGGTTTTTAAAAGTTTTTAAACTCAATCTTGAGCTTGAAATTACTTAAATGAGAGGACAAGAAGTATTTGAAATATATATAGTCAAGAAAAAAAATATTATTAAGGTAATATTTAAAGAAGGATGTAAATTGATAGTTTTAGATTCATTAAACTCAAGCAAACGCAATAGTACCTCGAAAAATAAATAAAAAGTACTTAACGTTATGCTAATTCTCCATAATAATTATGATTCGTATATTTAGAAAGGGTTTGACTAAGTTTAATTAGAAAAATTTATAAACTCTTACATTTTATAAGATATTTTTTAAGCTTATAAAATGATAGATTTTATTTTTAAAATAAATTATTTAAATATTTGGATAAAAAAAATTTTGAAACTCATAAAATATTGGTAATAATAATTTTATAATTGAAATAATTAAAATTAAATGAATTTGTTAAGATTTTGAAAATAAGTTAAAATTTATTTACATTTTTTAAAAAAGTTTACAAGCTTATTTTTAAAAATTTACCAATCACTTTATAACATCATATTAATTTTTAAATATCTTATAAGATATTTTGAATAGTATAACAAGCTCATCCAAACACCCTGTAGTCAATTTAGTTCTTAATTCAATAAGACTTTTATAGCATATGTGAATTCTTACATATACATCCTCCAGAAGAATCTATCGTAATAATTCTTTTATCATTCCGCTCAAGTAAAATTAAAAATATATATTATAAAATGTTGGATTAAATCTCAAATTTGAATATTTAAATGAAAATGGATTGAAGGATCACTGAAAAAGGACCCTTTTTTCATTTTCATCATTTTTAAAATTTGAAAAGTTAATTAATGAAAATGAGTTTATATTTGAATATATTGTTGAAAAAGTAATGATTATGTTGGATTTAATAGGTTATAAGCGAAGAGAGATAGAAATTATAAAATAGATAAATGAGATATGTAGATTATTAAAAGAAAATATATATTATTGAAAAATATATTTTAAAAATAAAAATAAAAATGATATTGATAAAAACATATAAAAAGTTATGTATTTTTATTTTTAAATAGTAAAAAATATGAAAATATGATATAAAAATGAAACCAAACGTGCCCTTAGGGAATTCGAATAGTTGAAACTTGAAAAGCAAAAATCCCCTTACCATAATTCTTAGGCTTTTTAATCATGTCGTCCAACGGTCTATATATATCAGCATAAATAATTTTGGCGCCCCGGCCTTGCATCGCCGTCAGTTTATTTTGGAGCAAACGATTGTAGTCTCGTGCAACGGACGACAGCGGTTCAATGCACCCGCGGTGCATGAAAGCATTATCGGAATTAAGGGTGATGACAGCTGGCACGCATCCGATTGGTGGTAGCCCAACAAAGGCAATCTTCCGAGCCCCCATCTCCAATAGACCCTGCACACCGTACGAATTATCAACTCAATACTTTGCCAAATTTTAATTTTCTCATTTCTTTCATATTTTTAAGTTATATACGTGTTGTTTAATTTCCACTAGTACGAATTTTCACTAAATACGATCGATGAAATTAAATTGAATTAGTATTGAATAGTTTTATTTTTACTTGATGGATTGATTAAAAATATTATATTCCATTGCCATAATTTAGCTTTATTTTTTGATTCATGCAACTAAATCAGACAGCATATTAGCATTGGATAATTCATCACATACTCAATTCAAAAATTGAGGATACGTTGATAATTTTGCTAAGGGCTCATTACCATAATTGATTGATTCAGAAATTGTTCTTATGTTTTAAGCTTGAGTGGATATATTAATTTGCTTACTACTCGTTGTATAATTGTGCCTATCAAATTAGGGGTGCCTCGAGAGTTGAGTTGGAACTGTTTTAAGTTTAAGTTCAACTGAATCAAGCTTTAGCTTTATTTCGAGTCGATCTCAAATCATTTGTATCGCGAATTAATATATAATTAAATATTAATTTTATTTTATTAATAAATATATGTTATATTATTATTCCTTTATTTTGATCTGACAGTAATTTACAATTCACTCGACAATTTAAATTTTATTAAATCAAAGCGAACAAAGCTGGAATTCTTATCCAGTAGGGTTCGAGTTCTCAAACTTAATACTTTAAGCTCGTCCAACTTAAACCATATATATATATATATATTGAGCTTAAATTAAATTTTTTTTTTTCAAACTTAACTCAATTCGACTTAATTGCACCCTTTTATCAAATATACTACTATTAACTATTGAAATTCTTAATATAGTCTCAAGGTACATATCAGATGAGGTTTACAGCATATAAAAATTTCTGATTCATTCTTTTTAAATTTCTATAGAATTGAGGGGTTTTTTTTTTTTCAATTAAAAGGTGGCAACTGTTGTTCCTTCATTCACACGTAATTTTCACACTTTCTTTTGCATACCTAATATCTATTTTTTTTTAATTTCCTTTCAGGGAACCAATTAATGTGCCCACGTCATAAATTTGAATACGACGCATTTTAAACAGGTAGGCAGCCCCCGCCCCCACGACGAATACTAAAGTATAGCAAAGCTTAAACCTGTGGTGCTCCTTGTGCCACCACGTTTTCAACTGCACCAAACTCATCAATCATATACAACTGCTATTGAAAAGACATTCCACAAATAGTATGAACTTACGTTTTCATTGGGCTTGATCGTTTATGAATTGAAATATTTTATCAAAATATTTTGATAAAATAATTTTTAAAAAGTGAGTTAAGTTGAAAAATGTGATATTTGTTTATTTGTATTTTAAGTAATAGATAAAAAATAAATTAAAAAAATTATTTATTTATTTGTGTTTTAGAATATAATGAAATATCGCATAATAATTTTTCTATTTGATTGGTATAGTGAAATTGATATTTTAAAATTAATTATGCATGTGAATATATAAATTAGGTAGAGGGGGAAAAATGAGAGTCATAGACATTGAGGAATGGATAAGAAATGAATTGTAATAATATTTTGAGCCTTTTAAGTATATTTTGGATAGCGGGATTGGAGAATGGGATTGATTATTTATTTGTGTTTTGAAAATTAAAAAATATTTTGGTAATTTATAAATAAATAAGTCCTTTAAATCATATAAGTAATTGGATCAAAAGAAAAAGTTTTTTGTGCATGAAAAATATAAAAAAAAAATTGAATTAGAATCAAATACTATTTCAACAAAGGAAAAAGAGAAAACGGGAAAAAAAAAAAAAAAAAAAAAAAAAAAAAAAAAGAACAGGCGATTTTTTGTACTCCAAAACTTCATATTGACTGCATGCCATGGAATTTAAGAAGGAAGGAAGCTCTTATCAACGAGTCTGAAATTTAAAATAGTTTATAATTAAGTTGCTTCCCATCTCTCCTGTTGAGGTATATTTTTAAAAAAATAAAGTTCTCTATTATTATAAATGTTGTAAGAACAATATTTTATAAAATAAAATTTTTAATATTTAATGACAAATTTAAATATTATCGAATAAACTAGACGTTTCTAATTTATTATCTTTATTTTATTGTAGAATGCCTAATCTAAAACCAAAGCTCCAGATATGTTTTTCTAATTTTTTAAAAACTGTTTTCTCCCTCAAGTGATAAATAATAATACTACTTTAAGTTAATTAGAGGACCACAATTTTTTTTCTTATTTAAATTTTTGTATCAGATGAAACTGAATTCATGAAAAACTTCAACACAAATATAAATAAAAATAAAACAAATATAATGTGGCTTTCACACTTTTGAAAAAATAAATGTACCAATCTTCCAATCTAGATCTCACAATTGGGTACCCATAAGTAACCCAATAACGAGTAATGATCGGTTAGGTAAAATTATCCCTGGTAAATATATCCATGGATAAATTTACCCATTTTTTATTGGGTACAAAATAATTGATCCATTACCTATAATAATGGGTAACGGGTAACCCATGGGTATTCATAATAAATTTTTATTTTTTACTATTTAAATTTAAATTAATATCTACTTTGCAACTTACATGATGTCATTAAAATATTAACTAAATCAGACTAAAAAAAAGGACTAAAAATTTATTACATTTAAACGAATACTTAAAGCATATTAAAAATATTGTAGTTTAAAACTTACAACTTAAATATTCATAATTCATCAAATTTAAGGTACATTACATTTAAAAGTTCAAATTTAAATTTCATTATATGTCAAAAAAAATTTGAATTAAAAATTTAAATATCACTTAAACAATGTTGTTTTTGTAGAATAAGATATTACATCAATAGAAATATGCACAAAAAATTATTTATCACTTGATTAAATAGGTGGCTGCTATTTGGGAAGGGCTTTTTGTTATAAACTATTTTGTATTTAGGATATTGCTTTAGGATATAAGTTAAATTAGTTTGTTGTAATTTTTTTATTTGTAAAATTTAAAAATTAAAATTTAGATTACAAATTTAAAATATATATATGGGTTACCTATGGGTACTCACGAATTTGGCCAAAAAATGATAGGTAATTTGAATATAGATAAAATCACAAATATTTTATTGAGTTGAAAATATAAAGTTCATTACCTATATTTTTTTAAATACATGTGGGTATGTGTAATATTTTGCCAAATTTATCTCTTTCTATTATTTTATGATTGGATAGAGTGCAATACATTAAATTCAATTATCACCAATGGTTTGAGAGAGAATGGATGGTGCCCCTCAACCATAAACTCTCTCTGAGTCCAGCGATGATGAGTAATCGAGTGCATTTGTGCTCAACCCATTATGGACCTATGTTTCCATGGTGATCTAAACTCTATTTTTGAACTTAAAATTAACATATCCCACATTAAAAGTTAAGGATGTAAATAAATCGAGCTAAGCTATGATTATTGTTTTAGGATTGAGTTTGAATTCGAATAAAATATATTGAGCTTGAGCTCAATGAGCACAGAAAACTGAAGCTAGTGCATTTGTTCGGGTTGGGTTCAGCTCGATTCATTAAACTTGAACTCATAATCAAGCTATAGGCTCAAGTTCGGCTCGAGCTCAAGTTCGAAAAGTCAAACTATTTTATAAAAAAATTTAAAATTAGTATTTCTTATCATATTTTTTTATAAAACCAAATTATAGGCTCGAGTTTAGCTTGAACTCGAACCCAAAAAGTTAAATTATTTTATTATTATTTATATATATAAATATTTTTTTAAATAAAAAATATAAACTCATGGACCAACCTACAAATAAAAATTATTAAACTCGAGCTCGAATATCTTTCTAACCAGCTCATTAAGTTCATAAGTTGGTTTGATTCGTTTCTACCCTTGTTAAAAGCTACCAACCCCCACAAATATGGATTTCAACGTACCCATATTTTCATGGTGATCTAAATCTTATCCACGGACTTAAAACTAACCCGTACCACAATAAAAGCTACCAACTAACACAAATACGGATTTTGACGAAATTTAATTTAGCAACAGGGAATGATGAGGTACGTAGCTAACCTGCACGAATTGTTGTCCGAGCCCCAACACGAACTGCTGGTAACTTGAAATAGAGTAGGTTTGGCGTCGCACTGGTGGGCCGTAATAATTCACAATAAAATCATTTGTGCCAGCGCTAATGAGGAATACAGCCTTAGCAATCAGACTTTTTGTGCTCTCCTTTCCAATGTACGCTTCCATTCTTGATTTGTATTCCTTAAAATATTTCAGCTGCCTTTGCATAGAAATCACACCCTGCAATTGCATGCATCAACATGTATAACACCAAAACGGACAAAACTTAGCAACCTCGTATTAATTGTGTGGGACACAGGCACAGCGGCTATATGTAGACCAGTCATCGCCACGGTACGATTACAATATTTAGTAGTTATAATTAATTGTCGCAGGCCCCGTACGTATTTATTTAATTGTGACATCTCCATCGATCGATAATTATTTTTTTTCTTACTAATTTATTTGCTGGTGTCATTGATGTGCAGCTTTGAGAGTGTTTGAAGAAATTTATAAGCTCTTTAAAATATTTTATAAAATATTTAAAATTTTATAATATAATAAAAATATTTGGTAATATTTTTTTTAAAAAAATTATAAATTTTTAAAATAAAATAATAAAAATTTATAAATTCTGTTTAAAAAAAGTAAGAAATTCATAATTTATTTTAAAGATTTTAATAAGTTAACTTAATTAATTTTGATCATATTAATTATAAAACTGTCATTACTAACATTTTATAAACTTCAAAATTATATTTTATCTAAACACTTTAAGAACTTATTTAAAAAAAAAAAAATCTAACATCTTATAATTTTTAAAAATATTTTATAAAATGTAAGAGCTTATAAGATGTTTTAAATAAATTTAACCAAACATCCTCTTTAATTAGTATGGATAGAGATACATTAGATCAAAGTAGTATTAGATTAGTAGTTATGAAATACAACTAACTTGAAGATGTAATATGCGCAAGTACTCCACAAAATGGTATTAGAAAATAATTAATTAGTTACTACACTAATTAATTGAATTCTTCCTCTGATCATCTATTTGAAATAGTGTTTTAACTTCTATTCCACTATAGGAATGTAGGACCCAAATAATGAATTCTAACTACTAGCTAGCTAGCCTCATTTCATCTAACGTTATCTGTTTTTGAAAAATATTAAATTATTTTTTATTTTATATCATAAATGAACTATAAATATGTTAAATATTTCATTATAAATATACTTTATTACAATAATTAAATATGTTCCACATGTATTTATAAATTAAAAAAAGATACAATAAAACAATAATATGGTTTCATGATCACCCTGAACCCATTCCTTCTGATTTCTTTTTTTTATGTAACTTTGTGTGTGTGTGTATATGTATTTGTGTTTAATTGTATGTCCATGCCAGCATATTCATCTATTTGCATGCAATATTAGACACACACCCACCGTACAGACAAATACACACACACACCCAACGTACAGACAAATACACACACGCACACACACTTATATATATATATATGAGAGAGAGAGAGAGAGAGACATTAATTTGAGCGGTAAGCATGTCAAATCCGGTGCCGGCCGAAGCAAAACAAACTCCGGACTTGAGGTCGTCAAGGCTGAGGTTTGGGTCCAAGTACGGTGGTATATAGTCCTTGGTCCCCACGTACGAAGCTGTTTCAGAAAATTAAATGCAATTAATTAAATTAGTCCACAACTCATCATTCATTACTTAACTAAAGCTACTTATGTATATAACTAAAAAAAAATTGTAATTAAGTGATTAAACTTAACTGACTTACGTACCCACAAAGTCAGTCACAAGCCTGCCGTTGGTAAACCTTCCGGTCGGAGTATGGTTCGGAAAATCCTTTCCGTAGGGAGGAAAGTTGCTTCTAGAAGCAGTTTCAATGTAGTTATTGTTGCCAGAATCAACTGTAGAGTCTCCAAACACAAACAATGCAGGAAATGAACTGTTAAGCGGCCTTTGCTCTGCAATAATGTGTGGGAAAAATAGCACCAGAAAATGAAGAAGGAAAAGTACAGAAACGGGGCGAAATGAACTGGAGGGAGACCACATAGTTGCTGCAAAATTTAAAACATAGAAAATAGAAACGAACCAATAATTCTGAGAGAGCGTATATATTGCCAAGATGGTGACAAGTTCATTAAAAAAACATTTATTCGTTGAGGAAAGAGTGAGTAATGGCGACAGTAGAAATTAAATAGTATTTTCTTTTACTGAATTTAATGACAGGTGGCACTCCAGAAGTTGTTGGCCATCTTTGATGATCATAATTATTATGTTTCGAAATTCAGAAGTTGTTGCATTTATATTATTTTTTATGATTTATTGTGGAGCTCACCAATCATTTTGGAAACATATAAGATGGACTCGTCGTTTATAAATTGTTAAGTTTTATTTTATATATAAAATTTGAATTATATTATTAGTAACGTGGATGGAGTTTGTCTCAAAGTTTTGTTAGAAATTCATAATTGAATATTGAAGGTTAAGAAAGATAAATATTTTTTTAAGGAACTATATATCAGATGCTATGATCTCTTGTTGCGAGGTGCATGGGAGTTTTTGTTTTTTCAAGCTTAAATGTTTTATTTTTGAAGATTATAATTTTCTCATGGATTTTTTAAAAAATTCTTCTATTAAAATTATAGAATCCAAAATATTTATAACGTATTTTTAAAAAAAAGTTTATAAAAACTCTCTTAATTTTCACTTTTCCTGCATTTAATACGAAAGTTTAGATTTATGTTATTAATCCAATTAACACTTTTCAAAAAATCATCAACCAACATTTTACAAAAATTAAAAAACTCATTATTCTTGTCAAAACCACTTTGTGATGGCTTTCCTTGAGGATTCACAATTGAATGTTTAAAATTGTGGGTATTTAATTCTTTAATATGTTTGCTTCGAGAATATTTCTTTATAAATTATTTGCAAAAGATAATCTCCTATTTTTCTCTTTCTTTATTAATATTTGTAGATTCTTGACTCATTAAAATCTTAGATTTTGGTACCACATGTGATGATCAATTATTTTAAGATAAGCTGTCATTAAATTATAATATTACCAAATTATCCTCAAACAAATTTGTCACGTCGCTTATTAAATGCATTGACGTTGGCACATGGTGCAATTCGTGACAAAGTACACTTGCACAACGTACTATACTTGCCAATTTTATATCGATTAACACAGCCACAAAAGGTTGAATTTTTGGCTGATAAAAGAAAAATAAATTGAAAAAGGAAATTCAAGAAAAGAAATTTGGGAGGGGGATATGTCGTGCGATTTAAATTCTTTATTTCATTTCATATATTTTATGAGTATTTGATATATATATATATATAAAATATTTTTTTATAAAAATAATTAATTAAAAAATAAATATATATGATATAAATACAGTAAATTAAAATAAAAAATAAAATAAATAATTAAAGTGAATCCTGTGGCTAGGGATAGACAAAAACTCCTGTTCATAAGTACGCTTTTATCCTAAATATTTGTAGAAAATTGAATTCCTCACCATACTCTCATTACTGTAAACCTCCAACAGCAGACGATTCGCCTTTTTGTCCATTCACAATTACATGTACAGTGTTAACTCCAAAAAAACCAACTTAAATTCGAAATTTTGGTTTTTTTGGTAATTTTATAATGTCAAATTGAACTAATTTGTTCGAGTCGATTTTTACGTACCAAAAGCTCTTTCAATAGTTCAGTATTTTGGTTAATTACCAAAAGCTCGATTGTGGCATTGGATTGTATAATATATATATATATATATATATATATATTGGTAAAAATAAATACAAAATACATAAAAATAATAATTTTGTATTCGACACAATTGCATCCAAAATCAAATATTAAAATTCAAAAAAAATATCAAATTTTTGTAAAAATTGAAGTCAAATACTAAATCAAAATTTTCAATTCAATTTCAATATTATTGAATTTTCAAATAGATTAAGAGCTCATTAGTTTACTTTGATATTATATGATAGATACATAATTCAACTCAATTCTAACGCTTGGTTCATTTTTAGAAGCCTTTTATACAGTTAGGATTCGATATGCCTCTAAGGTCAAACTTGTCTTGTGTATCAAAGCATTGGGATATGATATATTTTTCAATTTAAGTTATGAATAAATTATAATTTATCAAATTGAATAATCATGCTAAGCAAACAATCAAAATTGAATATCAAATTATTTAAAATATATAAATAAATATTAAATAAGATACATAATAATTTACTATTTATCTTAATAATATGTATTATGTCTAATTCAAATATACCGAGAAAATAAGCCTCAAGCATCAAACCTAATCCAATTAATTGAGTTGTGATACCAAACTTTGTCGGCTTTAGCAAACTACTTTAGCATAAGTTGACACAAACCGTTGGTTGTCAGCATTTGAGGGATCATAGCACAAAACAATGCGTGTCTAGAGTTTGTGTAATGGGACCCGGCCCGTCTTTTTAATTGCCTGTGCCGGGGCGTATGAGGCAACATCAGCAATAAATACCTTAATCTTGTGTGAGAATTTGAATTTGAGGCAAGAATTTTGAATGATTATAAATTTATTTTAATAATAACAATTTAATTTATTTATGAATGGGAGCATTTTGTTAAAATATTTTGGCAAAATAATTTTAGAAAGTAAGGTTGAAAAATGTGATGGTTGTTTGTTTGTATTTTGGGTTGTAGGTGGAAAATGAATTATGAAAAAATTGTTTGTTTGTTTGTGTTTTGGGAGGAAATAAAAATCATGTCAATAATTTTTTTGTTGGGTTGATAGTGTGGAATTAATATTTTAAAATTATTTATGTATATGTATATATAAATTGGGTATGGGACAAAAAATGAGAGATTAGATATTAGGAAATGGGTAGAAAATGAATTCGCAGGTTTTTTTCAATCTTTTGAGTGTATTTCGGATGGTGAGATTAGAAAATATGATGGGTTGTTCGTTTGTATTTTAAAAATTGAAAAATATTTTAGCAATTTACAAACAAACAAATCCATAGTAACCTAAATAAGTTTATTAAATTTATTATTATATATTTGATTAGCTTTCTAATTATCCAATTTAATAGCAATCTAAGGGAATTTTTTTCGTGCTTGAGTTATCCATTCCTCGTAATCTAGGGCTTCGGGCTTACCAATGTGGCAATTAATTGTGAGTTTGGTTCAGCCAAACAGCAAATATTGAGACCTAAACTATTATTGAATTTGAATCCCACAAAAAACATATGGGTATTAATGTCTTGAATTTATTACTTTGATATGTATGTGGGACACACATAATAATTTTCCGCATTTAATTTGTTATTGATTGATTTTTTAATGTAATTAGGCATTTGATCGCTTCAATTATTAAAAGAAATAATTGATGGGTGCAAATCAAGAAATCTCCAAATAAACTCAAAGATATTTTTCCTCTAAACTAAGGTGCAGTTTGGTTATGTTTTATTTTTTATTTTCCACTTTTTTTATTATTTAAAAATAAATTATTAAAATTTATTATTATTTTTATCAATATTTCAATACATTTTCATTTCAAAACATATTTTTCAATAACTTACATATCTTCTCTCGATAATTTATATATCTTTTCTTTTTTCTTTATTGTTACTATCACTCTCCATTTACAATCTACTTAACCCTATATAATCAGTATTTTTCCAACATACTTTTCAAATACAAATCCATTTTCAATATATTTATTCTAATTAACTTTTTAAATTTTAAAAATGTTGAAAATAAAAAACACAACCAAACTCCCTATTAGTGGTGGGTTTGAGTGTGATGCAATTGGGCCACTGGCAAATAATGGGCGAATCCGAAACAATGCTATGTTTAAGGGCCTGGCCTGGGCCCCAAACGAAGAAAATTGTTAGACAAGAAGAATGTGACTATAGTAGACCGGTGTCACAGTTGCAAATTACTTTCAATTTTATATAAGTTTTGAATGTAATAATCCTTAAAAGAATTTGGAGTTTTGTATATTGCATGTTATGATGATTTATCCTATTGTCTCCCTAAGATCAAGAAAATATATTTATAAATTTATAACAATATAGAATAATATTTATTTAAAAAAATTAAAAAACATACAATAAAATAAAAACTATTGACATCTACTACTTGCATCATCTCTTTAAGGGCATGTTTTGGTTGGATTTTCAAATTATCCCATGATATATTATTTCATGAGAGAGTGGGATAATTTATCCCATAAATGGGGGTGGGATAAATCATACCAGATGTTAAGTTTATATATGCGGGTTCAATGATAAATTACGGACCTGTGTGTGTATAATCCCACAAACTAAATATTTGGTTGAAAAAAATTATTTTTACTAATCTCATATAATCCCTCCAACCAAACTTGTGAATGTAATTATCCAACAACTAACTATTCATATGTGACATTTACAGAAGCACGACACATCATGCCCACTGTTATATAATGTCAAATTCTTCTGTGGTTAAATGAGTTAAAAAACTTATATTTTGATTAAAAGTTATTGTTTTTATGTTTTTATTTATAAACCCACACGTATTAAGAATTCGTTAAGATTTTCTTTACACATGTCTAGTGGTTTGTGGCCTAGCAACATTAGTTTCTCACATCATGTGGAAGGTCAAAAGTTCGAGCTCTAACAAACTTCAGATATGCGCCTGTATTAAATAAAAAATAAAAGTGAATATAAAGGTAATACCATTGAATAACTAGTAGGCTATTATTTTCATAGTGAGCACTTTATTTGACTAAAAATAAAGAGGAAAATGAAAAACAACATAAAAAAAGAAAATTCCATCAAAGAAAATTATGCAGCTCATCCCCCTGAAAAACAATGATAAATTCATTGACTTTACTAAGCAACCCAAATTAAGGGAAAGCCAAAAGCTTTTAAAAATGAAGACCAATTTTTTCATACTGCAAGTTTAGAAACATAGCCTATTGACCAAAGTTTCTTGCATTAATCACTTAACTTTTTCCCTCCCGCGTGCATTGAATCATAATCGCCGCAATGGCATCAACTTCTTGTTCTGCTTCAGGAATAAGCTGTCTATCCTCTGCTTTTGTCAAAGCTCCCTTGATTTTTATATAGAGTTAAGAGTGTGGGTTCTATTTAATTTTCCACCAAACAGTCCCTATCCAATCCTCAAAGCTCAAACTTGAAGGAATGCATGCTCAGAAATCAGTTTTAAGTACCATAATATGTTTGACTTCTCTTTTTTCTCCACCTACTTTTTCCATATTACACAAGCTGTAATCTTGAAAAATCAGCAACTTGGATGAAGAAAGTAGCTTCCAGTTGTTTGCTAGCTAGCTATCTTTTGTGATTTATGGCTGCAATTTACACGATTAAGTATCAATTCTATGTAGAATTCTCCTGTAATTTACTCAATAAAGATTGCTTCTTCCCTCGGACAATCATCGTAAATGATTAGCATACATCGAATGTCCCACATAGGATGATTATCTTAATCATCCTAAGTATCATCCTTGAACTTCGCTATCCATGTTTTGCGAAACAAGTTTCTTACCTGGCTCCCATTAATAAAAGGAGGAGCCATAGCCCAATAGAGCATGTTAAATATAGCAGTCCATGATAACACGATTTTCTGTAGTTCAAAGTTGCCATGGCTGTGGAGAAACAGCAAAGTGTATCACCAGAAGCAATTCTTGAAAACGTGTGGGCGAATTTCATATCCAAAACAGACACTAAAAACAAAAAGCAAGATATATTTGAATCATCGTCCAAGTCATGGGAAGGCTTGCCCAGCCTTCATAGAGATGAATCAATTGAAATCTTGGAGAGGTTGCCGAGTTTAGGCAGATGGATATCGATGGGGGCTGAGGAATGGGAACAGCTTCTAGATGGATTAATCATTCCTCCAAACAATGATGAGGTGGACAAGCCAGACTCCGTTGGATCAGAAACATCAATAGCCAAAGATTCAAGGACTGCAAAAGCTGATCAGGAGGAGGTGAGAAAACACTATAGAGGTGTGAGGAGGAGGCCATGGGGTAAATATGCAGCAGAAATAAGGGATTCTTCAAGCAAAGGTGCAAGGATTTGGCTAGGGACTTTTGAAACAGCTGAAGAGGCTGCCATGGCGTATGATAAGGCAGCTTTAAGAATTAGAGGCCCCAAGACACATTTAAATTTCCCGCTTGAAACAGTGGCTAAGGCGCTGGGAATTTCTTGCTACGGCGATTGTGTGACTTCATCATTGACCATTGATCAAACAATTGACTCCAATGATCATACATACTTAGGCTGTCCTAAGATAGTTTCTGATCATCGGAAAAGGGCAGCATGGGATCAGAGTGAAATGGAGGAGGATTCTTTTTTGGCTGAACAGCCTGCACAGAGGAGATCAAGGGGAAATGATGTGTTAGAGTTTGAGGATCTTGGCAATGAGTACTTGGAGAGTTTGTTGTACTCATTGTGACAGAATATAATGTATTAAAGGCTATAACTTGTAGTAACACAATGATAAGTAATAATTTTTCCCAACTTCATGTGTAGTTACCGAATACCAAATTGTCTCATTTGTAATACAAGACTGCATCATAAGTGATCATATCTATTAGTTGTAATAGTTTCAAGCAAAAGGGGTTACGCAATCGTTTTCTTCATCTTGTGGAACATCATTTTGATTTTTTTTTTCTCACACTTTATTTTCTCCAACACTTTCAATTTGATTTAAAAGTAGTCTGATTAACGTCTATAATTTTATTGTAAAATATCTGATTTATGAAATAAGGATGGGAAATTAGATACTACTTAACACCAACCATATATTATTATATGGTCGAGGGACGAGGCTTACCCAGAAAGATGGACAAAAGAAGTCACTGACCACGCCTAAATTGACCAAACCTAAATCAATCTTCGATACTTTGTGATTCAAAAATAGTTATGCCAAAATTTGGGTTGGATGCAGAAAGGAAACCAAGAAAAAATCCATGCACAGTTTGTTGTAGACTTTAAAGCGTTGAAATGAAAAGCAGCAGATGAGCAGAGAAGGTAGCTCATTGGAGACATGTGACTTAGATGGCCAAACAATTCCCTTTTTAACAGAGCAAATTTCTGCTGATTCATAACATTACATAATCCTCTCTTCCACATGTTAGGGAGCAAACTTTGCCTTAAAATTCATACATTGTCAGGGCGGACAACCACAAAACAAACATGTTTAGTTGTTTTTGGCGAAAAATCTGAATGGTTTTTGTAAGAAAATCAAGCCGCAGATAGACAGAATATTAGCAAAAGATTTGGGCTCAGCGTCCGTCCCTACAACATGCGCCTGTTACCGCGATACAATTAAAATTTTTTTATATGCAACAACCTAATATTTACATTATCGAAATTCTTGGACACTGAGCAACATACAATCACAATTAAAAAAGAAAAAGAAACACACACGCACACAGAAAAAAGGCAGTATCTGAAAGGGAACAATTTTTAAGCCGCATTTTTGCATGGAACATGACTACACCATCATCGACACCAACAAAAGCCAAAAGGAGAAGCAACAAGTAAAATTACTATAGTTACACAGAAAACAACCTAGTTTAGGACTTCCATCCACATATATATATATATATATATATATATCATGGTAGGCTATCCAAATCATCTCCCGTCGCGATTTCTACTTCGGACTTGGAATCCTCAGTTGAAATTTCACTTGAAACACTACTCGAATTAGAAAAATAGTTACAAGAATTATCTAACTGTTTCGTATTCTGATCATGAACTCTTACAGCCGACGAAGCAGCCACGATTCCAGCCGGGAAATTGAGCAGAGCCTTGGGGCCACGCATTCTAAATGCCGCCCTGTCGTAAGCCAAAGCAGCTTCTTCGGCTGTCTCAAACGTGCCGAGCCAAATCCTGGCCCCCTGCCGGTTCGAGTCCCGAATTTCCGCCGCAAATTTCCCCCAGGGCCGCCGCCTCACGCCTCTGTAGTGCTTCTTTGTAACGGAATGAGATGGGCGGAGCGGGTGGCGGGTGAAAACTTGATTCCTCGGCCGCGAAGCCGAGGATTTTAAGGCGTCAGCCTCATTCAGGACTTCTTGTAATACTACTTCTTGTGAATCATTCTCATTTAGAGGCAGAAGCTCGCTTTGTAGGAATAAAGCCATGGCAAGAATTCTTTCTAGCTGGAGGGTTTGTTAAAGTTTCTTTCTGTATTCAATTTAGGATTTTGGGGGTTTTTGTAGAAAGCTACTGTCTTTTCCCCTTTGTCTGTTTCTTTGAACAACTTGGTTCGTGGAAAACTGAGGGAAGGAGGAAAAAGAGATGAAACGTGGGGATGGGGGTATCCTTGATTCTTCTACGATGCTATTGCAATTCAAATTGACTTACTCGTTGCTACAGTTGAAATTCATCCTAATTTGCAATCAAAATAGTATTTGAGGACAAACTAGAATTTTGTAATTTTGTTTTAGGTGATAACATGGTTTCACGACAGAGGCGGCCTTTGCTCCTTCATTGCCAAACTAGAATTTTGTATTAGGATTTCTAGTAGAAATATTGGTAATCAGACAACTACCGCGTGAACGAGGGGGTTGAACCTCACTTCAATGCTTCCTATTTTGAATGCAACGCAACTCAAGTTTTGAAATCAAAATAATTTGTCCGCACAATAATATATTAAATTATTTTAATACGTCAGTGCACGCATAAGATATCCAATAATTTGTTCATATAATAATATATTGAACTATTTTACTAAATTTGTATGCACATGAGATCCATCCTTTGATATTCATATAAAAGTATTCAAAATTCTGTTACAGATTCCGTAACGAGAAATGATATATTATGTTAAACAAAGCCCTCCATATAAATTGTACTAAATGGGTAACAAGAAATGATATATTATGTTAAACAAAGCCCTCCATATAAATTGTACTAAATGGGTAAATCAATCGTTAGTCCTCAAAAATCTTGCATTATTCTTTCATACTTACTTATTAACGTACTTGAAGTACATTTATTTCCTTGAAAACACCAAAACTTTTTAAGTAGTATTTATAGGTGTTGAGCCAAATGAACTATAACCTTGTTTTGTACCATGTAATTTTTGAGATGCTCCGATTTTTTATGGACTTAATTAATTTTATTCTTAAATGACTCTACCATCTACATAATGCTCATAACATCAAAACTAGAGCAAATGCAAATATTTCTTTTGAAATCTTACTTTATAAGCATGAACACAGTGAACTACAATATTGTATGATAAAGAACAATTTTTGAGATGCTCCAATTCTAGTGAACTTAATTAATTTTATCTATTTAATTATTTTATTTTTTATATACATACAAACATAAATTAAGAGTTCGAATTCTGAATTTCACACTTACATGTATGAGAATGATATTATTAGATCGATTAACCACTTGTCCACCATTATAATTCATGAGACTATCATTATTAGCACTTGCTTTTGCCTTATAAGTGATTAAAGCTATAGTTCACTTACATCAGAAAGATTTTATTTTTATTTTTTTTGGCGTGGGTGGGGGCGGGGGAATCAAGTTATATCACAATGACTTAGAAACCCACTTTTAAATAATGAAGATGACCGGTTTTGGAATTCCAAGCAACATCACAATTCCAAGATTGATGTGATCTCGTTCTAACATGCTTTAGTTTACTGAACCCCTTGGAAAACATGAAATGACCTTTTTATAACCATGGGTGTACTCACGGCACCATATCCCTTCACTTTTATCAATTTGTAAAATTGACCATCATTCGAGATTTAAAAAGGAAAACAAGAGAAATTTTAAAAGAACTAAATTCAAAAAAGGCTCACTCGAATAATGTGAAATAAGATTGAAATAAAAGTTGGAGGACTTATTAGATTTTCATAATTGAAAAATTAATAAAAGAAGTTAATCTATCATGGGCATTGTAGTCATTGCACCCACAAAGATGCAAAGTCAAAATCAAACAAATCTCTTTTTACTTGTATGGATCAAAAGGGCCCCATTCCGACGTGTGCTTCGAGAAAGAAGAAGCACTATGAATTTCACGTGTTTGAACTTTGAACAAATGGGAAAGGATATTTTTCGCACTATAAACAAAGTGGGAATTCTCAGGTATTTGAGTACTTCTTGACGGTATCACATGCAAATAGATATTTTACCAATAAACAATTATCCAATAATTTAAAATTCTAGAAATCCTTAAAAGATCCCACTGACCAACAGGTACCTTAAATGCCACGAAAACTTGCAGCTGCTTGCAACTTTCCCATTCTTCCTCTAGTTCTTCTTTTTCTTTTTTCTATTAAAATTGGCATATACAAGAAAAACAAATTTCAGGTGAAGATAAAAATAGTAACTAATACAAAGATTAATGCGAGTACGAAAAGATTCAATTTTTTATTCGAATCGAGTATTTTTGGATATGAATTAAGATCTAATTCTGAAATTTACAGTATCAATTGGGGTTGCTGAGGATCTCCGATAAAAAATTTTGAATGTTAAGTCAGTATTGTACTTGTAAAAAAGACAATATTAAAAAAAAAAACTAAAAATTTCTAAAATAATAAAGATTACATAGCTCAAAATATCAATCATATACGTATCCATAGGGGCAGTGGTTTTAATTGGTTGGGCTTGATTGGCTTCATTTATTGGATCTGATCCAATCCCAGGACCAATGATTAAAATTAGATAGTGAATTGGACCTTAATTGATTGCTCATCATATTATGAGCCCACCCATTTATTGTGGTCTATATTAGATGAAACTATCCATTGTGTCGGATTGGAATTCTACAGTCCATGGTTAAATCCGTAGTTGGACTTTAATTTGAATAACTGGCCAAGTGTCTATGGAATTGTATCCTGCTGGAACAGTTAGCAACGGCCCACTGGACTTAAAAATTCAGCCCATTAACAATGGTGAAAGGCAGCCCTATTTGGGCCATTTTGCAGCTCATAATATCCAAGTTGTCAACCAAAATTTTATCCATCGCTCGATGGAAAATGTACTTCTAAGCAGCAAGCGTGGCTCATTTGCTACAAGAGCTTGGTGATCGACATGTGCTTTAGGAAGCACCCGAAATCCTATTGCAGGTTGATAAATGGATCGATGAGACTATTTGTCGCTTCTAATCCGAATTCGGACTTAAAAAGAGTCAAACTTTTGTACATCCAAATTCAAATCCAATCTTAGAGGCATCCATCTCCTTATGTTTTGTATGAGCAACCTTAAGCTATCTTAATCAAAGTTGTGCTGGATTCAATCTGATCTCATGGACATATGATTAGACTTGACAACCAAATACAGTTATCACCCATGGGTTTTGGGCTCCCTATACGGGCCAACCACAGCTCGGCCCAACAATGTTTCTCAATTTATCAAACTTAAAAATCTTGTGTGTAATCATCACACTGCCGAAATGGAGCAACCAGATGACTTACAAGTCACAACTTCGGACAAATTTCCAAAATCTTTAAACCCCACAATCATAGTACGTTAGTTAGAGACTAAGCAATCCTCTGCTTTTGATCATCTTTTTCCCTCCCTTGTTCAACACTTAACCAACAAACTATCACCACTGCACCTAATTTTTGTTGCATCCGTTTGTCCTTTGTCCTTGAACTCAAAGAAATCCAGAAAAGGAAAGTCTTGTTGAAGCAATCATCTTCTATAGGTTGCTAAAATCCCATCTCCCAATCCTCCACAAAATTACAACTCCCATTATTTCATTCCTACGTATAAAGTTCTTACAATTAAAGTACATATACGAACAAGACTATGATATATAAACATAGAGAGTAGAAGCCAAGAAAAACCAGGCCAAAGAAATGACCACTGCTAGGTTTATCAAGTGTGTAACGGTGGGAGATGGAGCCGTAGGGAAGACTTGCATGCTCATTTCTTACACAAGCAACGCGTTCCCAACCGTCTGATATGATCCCTCATCCTATTGATACAATCCGTTTCATTATTATTCATATTGAAACAATTTCTTTCTTTTTTTATTTTTTTTCATGCAGGATTATGTTCCTACTGTTTTCGACAACTTCAGTGCCAACGTTGTCGTGGATGGAAGCACGGTGAATATAGGCCTATGGGACACTGCAGGTCATTTGTAGTTCTATAATTTTTGTCCTTTAAATCATTGTTGTTGTAGTGTACTTGTGAAAATATATACATGACAAGGGCCTTAAATACAGGGCAAGAAGATTATAACAGATTGCGGCCTCTAAGTTACAGAGGAGCTGATGTGTTTTTATTAGCCTTTTCTCTGATCAGCAAAGCCAGCTATGAGAACATATACAAGAAGGTTAATTTCTCCACAACTCTTAAGGATTATAACTTATAACCCTTCTCAAAAATCCCCATTTTTCTGCTAATCACAGTGGATTCCTGAGTTAAGGCACTATTCTCCAAATGTACCAATTGTGCTTGTGGGAACCAAACTGGGTAAGACTTTTGTTTTTTAATCCAAAACGACAACGTTAAATTCGATCTAACGTATATAGTGTGCATACATAATACAGATTTGAGAGAAGATAAGCAATTTTTAAGTGATCATCCTGGTGCAGTTCCTATTACTACAGCCCAGGTATAAATGTCCTTTTTCGGGCAATCTTTTACTTTCTTTTGTAGCTTGTAAAAAAGGGATATTTAGCATCATAATTTGTCCAATTTCACATAATATGAAGGGTGAAGAACTGAAGAAGATGATTGGGGCAGTAGCTTATATTGAATGTAGTGCCAAAACTCAGCAGGTAATTTTATTTTTTCATCTACCTTGGTTGAGTTTTAATTGACAAATAAAATTTTTTTGAACTGTACTTTTTTTATTAAATCTGCGTTAATATACAGAATGTGAAAGTTGTGTTCGACACTGCAATAAAAATGGTTCTGCGACCACCAAAAATGAAGAAAAAGCCGCGCAAGTCCAGAAGATGCACCTTCCTTTGAAATCAAGAATATTTTTGCACTCCCATATATTCCAATAGTCCAAGATTTCGTCATCCTAGATTTTCTAATACTTTGTAATATATAAAAGGGGTGGTGGACCCAACATCATTATGTATTATCCACTCCCACCTTAATTACGTTTTATATTAATTAATATTCTTCCTTTTTAATTTCAGATATTGAACTTGCATTAGGCCCATCAGACTAATACTTAGCTAGTAAATAATAATTAAGAAGATAACTCATGGTGGTTTAGATCCTTTATTTTAATTTATGTTTCATTTTTTATTTCACTGCATAGATATATGATATGTGTATTAAATATTTTTTTATAAAAATAATTATTTGAGAATCAAATACATTTGACATATATACATAACATTGTAATAAGAGATAAAATACATAATGGAATAAAAGATCCAAAGTCAACTCCCAGTCCCTTCGTTTGTGCAAACTTTCATTTTTGAGGGAGATTATCTGTGATTTTCACCTATTACTTATGAGATTTGAAACTGATAATTAATTTGCGATTGATCTGTTCGTAAGGATGAGAAATTATTACAAAACTAATTAATCATTCGTCCCTTCTTCATATATGGGACTCTTTGCGCTATATTGTTAAATATATTTTACGTGTATTTTATTGTATAAATGCAAGCTAAATATGTAGCAGAAAAACTAGCTCGATATAGTATATATATTTAGGAAAATATTTTATGTATTCACACTCCTTTAATGGGCAATTACTATTAATTATTTTATATACGGCTGACTCAATAGAAAATGTTTGATTATGTGTTGTAGTTAACTGAGCAAAAGTTGTTTCACATTTTATATTGCTATTTTACCCTAACTTGTTTCACTCTTTGGAACTGTGTTTTGTACAAATATTCTAATTCAGTAGGTATGTTTGTTAAGAAAACTGATTACTATGATTTAATTATAACTAACATTTGTCTTACCAATACCCATATGTTCACATAATTAAACAAAAAACATTTCCTCAAAATTCCTAAAATCTTGCCTTTCCACGACATTGTTCCAGTTGGAGCAACAAGAAAAGTAAGAGCCTAATAAGTGTATGGATATGCATCTGATCCCAGTTGCAGGAGGTGTCAATAAAAATTATTGTGTGTAGTAATATTAATTTATGTAAACCTCAATTTCCCAGGAAAAAGAAGATCGTATTTATAATGTAATTAAGGAAGAATCCGTGTTTTGCGGATCGTGACAGTTCTTTCTTCCTCTTCTTTAATTTCATTTATTTATTTAATCAATTAATTCTTTTGTGTTTTTTGGGTTGCCCCTGAGAGTAGACATCAAATTACATGTTCTTTAATTGAACATTGGACCGATGAATTTCCAACAGCGAGAGGATAACATTCGAAAGATAATATTATTTTCTTATTCACAATTCGATGTCAATTTAAGAGTAGTCCTTTAAATCAATTCAAGGTCAAGTTGATTATTCAAGAACATTTAATATAAAAGGATTGACATCGTTAAGATCAATATCTTTTAATTAACTTGAATCACAATAAAAAGTTAAGGCCACTCAGAAAAATTCTCCAACACTCAAAGTAGTGATGAAGTGGATAATGATATCGTAAAGAAAAAATAAAATGGAGAGCAAATATTATGCCATTTCACAGACATGAAAAAGATGATATATGTGGCACAACTTTGAAGTTCCATGCTTGTCATGCTCAATAGTAGAGATACATCGGATTGACCTGATTAGTCGGATCCAAATATAATAAGATGAGATTCTAACTTAATAAGGGTAAAATCGTAATTCAATTTATATCCCCTCAAAATTAATTAATTGAACTCATGATTTTATAATCAATCAAGTCCCCTTGAATCGGGACAAAGTCTTAACAAAACATAAATGAGAAAACATTACCCGAAATTTAAAAATGAAGTTTTAATAGTCCCTTAAAGCTGAGAAAGAGGGAAACCAACTTCTGCCCCACACACACACACACACACACACACATGATTCCTAAAAGAATTATATTAAATTAAAATGCAAGACGTTTCCTTGTTGCTCACAAAATTTTCTGTGCCGTAGATCTAGGTTTTAATTATGGTTAAACAAAATAGTTTTACTGGGGCCGTAATAGTCTAATGCGGGTGCATGTGCTGCAAATTTGTTGCATTAACTGAGGCCTGTTGAGCATTTAGTAGGAGCACGTTTGCATTTAGTGAAGGCTGTTGGCGCATTTCGCGCAACACACACACACACACAGAGCACCCCTATTCCAATATATATACAAATGTGTTCATAAATATAGCAACATTCATTGTGTTCATGTTATTTAATCCAAATATCAAGATTACTTGATGCATGGTTGGCTTGGGTTGGATTCAGCTCAGTCGAACCCATATAAAGATGTCCAAGCTGATAAAGTATTTGATAACTTTATTGAAGTATATTATTATCCATATTGCAATATTTTAATTAATAACTAACAAAATATTACTTTTAAATAATTTTTTTGATTAAAAATGTCTTAGTGCCTTGTAGTTCAAGTAACATTAGTCTCTTCTATTATATAAGAGGAGGTCTCATATTCAATCCGAATGAGCATTGTTTTTCTCTAAAAAAAAAATTAATTTTGATAAAATTTACACTCAAAATTCATCATTTTATCAAGTTTACCACTTGAACAAATTTATTTTCTTTATTCTCCATAAAATATCATTTCCCATAGTTAAACCTTTGCCCTTAAATCAGGATATTTAAGTTATGAAATCTACTGTGGTTATGGT
>JACGDI010005363.1:10424-32333 GCA_014898725.1 Jacaranda copaia
TCAACTAAATAGTAAAGGTAAATCATATCTATAAAAAACAAAAGAAAATTTTGATTAAAAACAATACATATATATACACGCAATCATAGATATCATTATCCCGCAGTTCAATTTCCACATAAACCAAACTTTGAAACTCCATTGCTAATTAAAATCAAAGCTATCCGTATTATGCAATTCGGGTTTCACAAAAACCAAACATTGAAACACGAAAAATATAAGCCAAGTAATAAATACGTCAGTATATGTTTAAAAAGTCAACTATCTCACTGTCAATTAAACATGACTGAATTCATTGCATTAAAACACTATTGCATGATTAACTTACTGTGAACTTTCATCTAGCATGCCAGAAGAAAAAAAAATGAGAATTTTCTCCACAATTTGAAAAGATTTAAGATCCATAGAATTTGATCAACAAAATTAGGTTTTGATCCACAAATATATGGCTCCGATACCAATTATAAGACATAATTAAACCAATATTCGTCTATATTTACGGAATCAAAATACTATACAAATAATTTATTCTTGATACCTATTTGAGCCATCAGATTGATGATCAATGATTTCTGTAATTTCATAATTGATTGTTAAGTTTTCGTCTCCTTCTCACACAAGTTATTTAACAGATTTAATGGCATAGCAATATTAAAATGTAGAGTAGAGAGGGAACCCAACTACAATATACATAAAATAAAACCCTAAAAAGCCCTCATATCACGGGTCTTTAAGATTGGGCTTCCATCAACTGTCATACTAAGTCTATTTAGAAAATAGTCTTAATAATATTGGATCAAAATATTAAGCCTTATGAATCTATCTAATTAACCATATTAATTTAACCTTTTTTTTATTTTATTAGAAAACAAATCAAGTTAATAGAAGTTCATATAGGAATAAAATTTCAACATGACACACTTATATATGTGAAAAAATTGAAATTATAATATATTTTGTTTTACCATCAAAATGAGCTATTATTATGGTCCCCAGATCAGGATGCCCGAATTTAATGTCACGTGAGATCACGAGGAGTGTCAACTGCCATTGTGCCTTCCTTCCTTCCTGTGCTTTGCTAGTTGCTACTGCGTGCAACTGAACTGTGACCGCAACTCAAACGTGAATTGTTAACGTTAGGCGTTTTTATTAAATGAAAAGTGTGAAAATAATTATTCTTTTTAGATATATTAAATGATTAAAAAATTTAATTTATTGTAATAATTATTGTTATAAGATTAACTTAATAGAAATCGTATTTAAATTATCATGTTTGAAAAATTAACAATACATATATAGTAAGAATAGATTTTGTCACAAATTAAAATTAAAACTATAATTAAATTGTCATAAACATATCATTAGTTATTAATAGTTAATATGGTTAAACTCACAAGCCAGTAAAAGAATAGGCCCAGTGACAAGCCCAATTAAACTGAGTAGAAGGCCCAAGTAGGCCTAAATAGATTAGCATTTCAGGAAGCACAAATTGACCTATGAGGTCGAATTTGGCAGACAAGGCGATAATGACTTGACCGCAGAAACATTAATGGCAGCGCCTACCGCCCATCACATCCACACTAAATGTATATGAACCACCCTCCTGTCCACATTAAATGGGATTGACGACACATTACCTCCGTATTAATGACGATAAGGGTTCCCTTTCTGGCTAATCTGTCATTCGAAAAGGCTTTGGGTTAGGTTGAAAAGACCTAAGTTATCCCTACTTATAGAAAAGAAGGCTTGGACTGCATCAAGAAGAAACTTGTCTTTTTAACCCTCACCAAACACTATAAATGTCCCATCTTTTAGAGACAAAGATACGCTTTCTAAGCCATTACTTTGCCAATTTCCCGTTGAGTCGAAAATTGACTTAAATATTAGAGGGTCTTGGCCGAGAACCCTCTTGACTAACCTAATGTTTGTTCATTGATTGCAAGATTAGGCTCACATAGTCTATTTGCCCATCTTTCTGGTCGCCACTAGATTTCCAGTTGAAACCTAGAAATCTATCTCACCAAAATTAACATCATCAATAGTGATGATGTTAATTTGCCTTATCATTAGTAAATAATTTCAATCTTATTACTTAATTTTTTTTGTCACCACTATTATGCTTTTTATATTGATTATTAATCTTTGTCATAATTTAACCAACATGTTAAATGTGTTGAAATTCCTCCATTGTCAAAAATGAGCTAACTTCAATTTTCTTGGTAAATTGAATTTCAGAAAAATTCTTATATATATTTTTTATTTATTTTCTGTTGGGTCTATTGCCCGAAAAGTAGTCTAAAATATTATGGCAGTGCTCTTTGTTGCTGTCAACGTTGGCGGTGATCACGCGTTAAAGAGAATATTAGTTATATCAACATCTCCTGATGTAATTTAGTAATTATAATGTCAGCATAACAGGAAAATCAACCTAGCCAACGGTCGCTGCATGCGATCTCAGACAAATTGGGAAGGTCATGATTTCCACATGCAAAAATTCAAGTTAAAAAGGAGAAAGTATACCGATTAACTGGATGCATAAGTTGTTTTTTCTTTCAATCCTTATTTATTTATGAAAATACCATAAAAATGAAACATCACGTGTAATTTAATAACTTGTAAACTTGTTTAACTAGTATTAAATGTTAGTTTTATGTTGTCTATTTAGAATTAGGAATTATTTATTGTTAAATACTACAAAAAAAACTAAGCATATGCTGCGAAAAAATTGCTACAAAATTAATTTCACAAATTATAGCTACGAATTTTCGTAACAAGTGTGATTTTTTTTAATTATAACCAATAAAAATTATGAATGATCAATTTATAGTATTATATGTTCGAAGCACAACAGATTGCTTATGTATTGTTTGTAAAAAAATTAATATATTTATAAAAAAGAATGATAATCAACTACGGATTGATCGTAGTGAGCTGCAAGAGCATTAATTTTGAACTTAGTTAGGACAATTTTGTAGCTAAAACTACAAAATTTTAGCATCAACTACGGAGTCATCATAGTTGATACTCTAGTTTTTTGTAGTGAATTTATATACAATAATAGTATTATCGTATATATATATATATATATATATTTAACAGTTTATAAATTTACTTGAATTTATTCAAATGAATTACAAATTTTTTTTTATATCTAAAGCAAGATCATTCATATGTTGTTCATTTAACGAAATCGAAGTGATAAAATTATGAAGAAATTGCAGAAACCATCTCTAAACTTCAAAGACAATTCAAAATTATGGAAAAATTCACAAATTTTATGTTATAGAATATGATAACAACAAAAGAGTTCCACTCACGTTGAAATCATAGTCAAACAATTTAAAATCGGGTCTTCTCAACTGACTGAAAATTATAAAAGTTCATCAAGAAAGACAGTGTCGCAAAGCCAGCGGAAGAATGTCGTGCCAAAAAGAAAAACATAGAAAAAAAATAGAAATACGCAAAAATTATTTAAAATAGAAAATGGCCAAAGGTAGGCCAATCTGATATGGTAAAATAGAGGATAAGGTCAAAAGTACCCCTCAATAGGCTAAAAATACTCAAAATAGTTCGATTGGCATCGTCTTATTTGAGTTGAGTATGATTAAACTTAACACCTACCTTAATAGGTCATAGCAGTCATCTAATTAATATAAATGGTAAAATCTAGATTACTCATATGTGATTACTTGTATTAGTGAACCTTAATGATGCTTAATATCTTGCTTGCTTTTTTTTTTTATTATTATTATTGGACCTTACTATCTATATTATTTTATAACCTCATCACCCACAATGACTTAGCATTGGAAAATTTTTGACGGGATTTTTCTTAATAATAATAACTTTTATTTTGTTCAAGATTTAATTATTTCAAACTCATCCATTCAATGGTGTGGACCTTGAGCTATTTGAACCAATGAGATGAGTATAAATAGATGGGATGTTGGTTGCTTGATATAGGATCAAAATTAATGAATTTTCGATTGATAAACAAGGCACATAGTTTCACAAAGATGAGTTCGTGCACATATGATCATTTTATAATTCGTCCAGTATAAAGTGAAAAATTATTTCGGATATTCAAAGTAATTTAAGTAAAGAATTTGGCTGAAAGAATATTATTTTTTTCAAGGAAATTTGGTCAAAATCTGTAAAAAAATAATAGACAATTAAGATGAAATCTATAATATTAAGGAAATTAAACCAAGTCAAGTGTGAACAAACTTGAATAATATAATCAGAAAGAAGATAGATCGTGGAAATTAGAAATATCAAAACGAGGAGCGTCGAAAGTCGCTGGCGTTTAATATATATATATATATATATTGGCTATTACACGATATCAGCTCTTTCTTGTTTATGCTTCCAACGACGCAAACGTAGAAGTAGAGTTAATGCCACTCTCAGATTCAGACGCCATGTCTCGAATAACCATTATAAGATTTACGTCCTCGGATCTTCCGGTAATTCTACATTATTATTGTGTACTATACTATCTATTTTTTCGATTTTTTATTCAATGACAATGCATACATGCCTTAGCGTCAATTGGTTTCTTGTTATTGTTGTTCATGTTTTTCCCCATGAAATCGTTAAGGAAGTGCTATTTGATTGGCTTCTTGTTTCTTGTTTCATATTTCTTGGAATGAATCGTTAGCGAAGCTTTGTTTGATGGATTTTTTGGAATTAAATCGGCAAAGGAGTGAAGCAAGCGTCGGGTTTTTGATTCCTTGAGAAGAATAATGGGTTTTCCCCATCTTTGGCGTACTTTGTCATTTTTCCTTTGATTAATGGTTTTGTTGATCAAGAATTGGAGTTGAATTATGCGTATTTACCTTTTTTTTTTAATTCTTTTTTTCCGCAGAGAACCAATGGATGACCCAAAAGTTAGAGAAGTAGCCCTTCCTTTTTGCAGTGAAAGAGTTTGTTGTGGTAACTCTACATTATCGTTATGTTCTTTTCTTTTCATTGCAAAATTTTTATTGGTTGATTGGTTTCTTGTGATGAAATCAAGAAGTGTCTTCAGATTGAATGAAGTTAGTGTAGTGAATTTAGTTCTTGACTTCTTCGCAAGAATGAGTTTTTCCCCCTTTAGAATCTTCCTTTTTTTCTAACCCTATTAAAAATTGAGGTTTTAATTGATCAATAAATGAATTGAACTACATCTTTTATTACTGTTTCTTTCTTTTATGGTTTGGAGTTTAGAGAGAGCAAAGCAGTTTACTCACATTGTTGGAGGAGCAGCATGTGCCTCTGCAGCCAAATATTCTGTCATGGTATTTGGACAACGTCCCTCTCCTTAGAAGGGCCCAATGACAAATCTGAAATTGAGTTTATGCACAGGCCATGCTTGATTATCACAAGGTTTTCTGGTTTTAGAAGAACATATTGTGTTTCTGTGTCATCAAACACTATTTGTTGTGAAGATTCATAATTTAGGCTTTGCTCTTTTTTGACATTTCATTGCTAATTGTCTCCAACACGATTCTCTATTGAACTTTAAATTTGATTTCCACATGGAAGTAATTTTTCTACATTTCAAAAATTTTGTAGGGTCAAAATTAGGTAATCCTGAAAAAGTTTGTTAAATTTTATTTGATTTTCTTTCCACTTCATTTCCAGAGCAAACAAAACCTTCTTTACTTGGGTTTTCCAAATATGCTAATTGCTAAAGAATGTCTGAAACTCATGAAACCAAAAGCAAAAACCTAAAACATCTTCTTGTAGTCTGAATTTGCTGACTCTTCAATCCTTACCATAGTTGCAGATTCTGTGCTTTAAGTCAGCAGATCATAGGTGGAGCTGTTTATGAACTTTTTCAGGGGAGGAGTTTGTTTTGGCTATGACTCTTATGCATGTTACAAGTTACCAAACATGATATTCTATTTTGAGTTTGGGAAGATATGGAGGAGACAAAGGACGACGATAGACTGGTGGATGCACCAACTCGTAATACCCAATGGTGGCCATCAGGTCTTATTGAGAAACTGCGGTCAATTTCTTTGGTTTCTTCAGATGAAACCTCAAGTTCTAAAGGATCAACAGTTCAGCGTGACCTTGGGAATCTAGCATTTCAAATTGCATCTCAGACTCTGTGGGACACTGGAAAGCTAGCTGAACCAATTCCTGATGGTTTCTATTTTGTCAATCCGGTAAGTGTTTCTATAGATGTTTGGATATGCTATAGTTGTTTGTTAATCCAAATTATCATTACTACTGTGTTCCATTCTAATTGCCAAATCTATCAACCAAGAAACCGGATAGGCTATGGAAGGCTTGTTGCTTAGTTCTAGTTTATCTTTACTATTTGTTCTGCTCTACTTATATTCTTTTTTCTCTGAGGAATATTGTAGTGCAAATAGTGTGGATCGCATTGTCTCAAATTTTTGTCCTATTCTATTATTTTGTTGAAAAGCTATATTCAATTTTCTAATAACTCAGAAAGAAAAAACCATTTGGGATTCCTTGTATGGACTCCTGGGTGTATTTTGGATATCTGGGGCGCCTCTGGTGCTACAAGCCCAATGTTATCACTGCTCAAAATGTCTGTGGCGTCTCAGAGAAGAATCTGATTTCTTGTTCAAAACTATTATTCTTAAGCCAATAATTTGTAATATTTATCAGAATAAAGTTGGTTTCTCAGTAATGCTGCTTTGGGCCCCCAAACTGCCTACCTTGTATAAGTGCAGCCCGGCATCCACATTTATGATATATGCAGAAGTGCCCAGCAGGATTCATTCAGTAGTGAAGTTTTATCAGAACTACTTCCGAACTTGGTTTTACAATTACCATACATCTATAGTATTTCTTAATGTAGTATCTCTCTTTAAAATATGCATCACTTAGTAATCCTCTCTTTATAACTTATGAATATGTACTCTTAGTTTCCAGGATTCATTGGCAAGCATAATGCTCATTTGGAGATATATTGGAATAGAAGTTTTCATGTTAGCATTGCTTCCTTATCAGACTTGCTGCCTTCTGAGGGCTGACAGTTTCTACCAAACACAAACACAGTTGTGCACTCTTTTTTCCAATAAAGTGACCTCTGCTGTTTCATACTGTCCAAAATTTATTTCTAATGGCATGATTTCTCTCTCTTATGAATGGGGACTACCTTCTTCTCAAATTGTTAATTTAAATTCGTGAATCAATTTTCTGTTGCATTAAGTTAAGTCTTTGGCGTAGTAAATTTTAGGCCTAGTTCATAGGTGGCCAATTCTGTTGCTGTATAATGTCTCATATTTTGTAGGAAAGAAGATTTAAGGAGCTTTTTGATACTATTCCCTCTATAGATGAGCTTCATGCTTTGGATGCGGAGGGGCTCCGGCCCAATGTTATTCTCGTTGATGCACATAAAGATAAGAAGCTTTCCATGTTAAAGCAGCTCGCTATCACTTTGGTTAAGGGACTGAATTCAAATCCTGCTGCCATGATCAAGAAGATAGCTGGATTGGTGTGTGCTCCTCATACTGCTTTTTGTAACCTTTCATATCATGTGGTGTATATATTTCTTTCTTACTTCTTGTCTGTTTTTTTTTCTGTCCCAGAAAATAGAAGGGGTGAGAAAAGTTGATCTCTTTTAACTTACTGTTTCTAGTTTTCTCTTCAGTTTTCCATTGAAAATGCTAGTTCTCGTATAAAGTGGTTCCTACCTCATGTAACAGTCTAGCATTATTGGTACTTGCCTGTAGGTCTCGACAATTCAGAATAAGTTTCCTGAATTTAAGATGATGATTTAAATCCTTCAACATGGAGCCTAAACTGAGATTTAATACATGTTTAGTGTAGCTTTGGTGCATCAGTAAATGGTTACTGATAGTATTGGATTCACATTACTCTTTATCTATAGAATTATAACGTGATTAATTTATAACAAAGAGGCGTCCAACTGAAGCTGGTTTTAGTTATGCTAGATTGAAATTATCTGTCAAATAGTAAAAAGGATAATTGATCTCAAAAAGAATATTTCCCATGTGATGTGTGATAATAAAGGCACATGGCCAGTGTGCCATGAAGCAGGTCTTGTTTGATGCTTACCCCAGCTTTTCTTCTTGCGTTCTTTTTTCGTTGGGATAAGGGAGGCATATATTTTAAGATCTGAGGGCATGAAACTGAAAGACAACTTTATTTGTTTAGTGATAAGTATCTGGAATTATTTTTTTGTGCCTTCTTCTTGAATTTTCAAATAGAAAATAGCAAGGGCAAGAAATTTCTGATACCAGTTTCGTCGTGTATGTGTTTGTCGACTGGACTTTGTCCAAGTAGCAGTTGTTTATATTGGAGTCCAATAGAGCATATGGACACTTGTGATCCCTCACTCTAGTTTCTTAATAAATATTTTTATCTAGAGGTGTCAGGAAATAGGAGTCACACATCATGTAAATGTTCACTTTTTTCATGTAAGACCTTTACCCCATCCTCACGTTTTTTTGTGAGGGATATGTTTATTATCACAGGCTTGTTTGCTAATGGAATTAGTAACTATCAGTTAAAAAAACTTTATGGAATAAACTGTGTCAGAAAGCTTAACATGTACTTTCCCCGTAAGGGAAGACTGCTATTTATGGCTCTATGAGATACTTGTTTTTAATTTCTTACTGATTGCACCATTTATAGGTCTGCGATTTCTTCAAAAGACCAAATTTGGAACGAGATCATGTGAAAGGTGCTCTTGAAGAAGTCTCTCATGCATTGGATAATCAAGGTATCCATATGCTGGGCCAAATAAAGCATGGCACTTGTGTTTCCAGGGCTATCTTATTCAAAGTTCTTGCTGATACTGCTGGCCTGGAAAGTACGCTTATGGTGGTATGGTGCCATCTTTGTTACAGCTAGACGTTGAGTTCTTCTTTTTGTCATATTATCATTACCAGCTGCTCATCTTCCTAGCTATTTTCCACGATTGATGTTGCTTCTAAGTAAATCTCAAGCACCTGAAGAGTTTTCTTTTTTGCGTCCTTTTTTCATCCTTTCTCTCAGGGTTTACCTAGAGAAGGAGTAATGGAACGAACAGATACATATAAGCACATGTCTATCATAGTTGTGTTGAACTCCGTAGAACTTTTGGTTGATCTTGCACGCAATCCTGGCAAGTTGGTACCATGCTCAGCGAAGGGAGTCTTTCACTGTCATCTCTCTGCTGGCGAGAGTGATTCTGCAGAAAATGACTCGTATGATTCACCCATTGAACCAAACAGTCCTCTGCGTGGCTTTTCAGATCAAACAGAAGTTGAAGGGTAAGAACCTATATCTTGGACCCATGTAGTTTGAGTTTTCAAAGAGTTTATGTATTTACTCTTAGCAGTCTTAGGCTTAACATTTGCTTATCTTGCAGAAGCCTCGATTAATAGTGTAGTTTTGGTTTAGGAGTCTTGCGGTTCATCTTTGTTGAGAGTTATGTAGCAAGTAGCAACCAAATCTCTCCTTCAAATATTGACTGGACCAGAGTAATTTATCATCATGATCTTGTTTGAAAATGAAAATATGTTGAGCAGCTGTTCTGTGTTCTGATCCTTGTTATTTGTATAAGCATTTAATTTTTCATAGAGAAAAAAGATGTGTTCTGCATAAAGAGCACTATTCCCATGTTGCAGTCCTACTTAAATATGTTTTTGGGTAAGGGCCATAAGGCTACTAAAAAAGTGTTTTTTATTCAGATTATCGCACAGTGAACCAAATGTGGCAAATTCATTTTGGCCGCGTAGCCGGAAGAAAGCCATAGCTGAGCAAAGGACAGCAAGTTCAAGGTTTTGTAACTTTTTTGAACTGAACAGCATTTTTCTTTTTCCTTTTTTCAAATGCAGGAGGTGTTGAAATTTTTGACAGAAGTTTTATGGTGGATGTGTGGGCTTCAGTATCCAATTAAGGATGGATATCTTGTCAAATCATGGATTTTGTCACTTAATTATCTTGTATTTAATGCTTTCCTTTTCCAATTTCTGGCATGTCCTTTATGGATACGGCATTGTAAGTGCTTTTACACGTTAAAAAAGGGAGATTAACTCAATTATATTTTGCTGAAAGTGCTTCTACTCAAGGTTAGTCAAACTCTATGAACAGTTAAGAGTTGACAAAAATATTGCTGTAGATCTCTAAAACTTCTCCCCACTTTTCACGTATACCTATATTCTTGACCTTGATGTAAGAGGGTGATAAGCTAAAGTCAGATTTCTGTGTGAGACTAGTTTCTATTTGAGAAAACAACATAAGCCTGTTCACTTTAGTTATGTGAAATATTGAACACTGTAATATACGGGAAATCAGACAAAAATCTTTAACATTTGTAATCTTTAACATCTAGCAAGTTGGTTGTGGATTACATACATTGCAGGGGGTGGAGGGTCACTCCATCTTGATTTTCTTTTCTTAATTTTCTAAATCAGCTCGGTTTTGTTCAGTTCCTAAATATCACTTGAAGAATCAATAGTTTTATTATATGTAACACTCCCCTTCCCCAAACTTTCATCTCATCTTGCTAAATTTTCCTATTAACTATGTTATGTACCATCTCATCGTAGCATATGCATAAAGCTAAGCACATTTACATTCATGCAAGTCACTGTTTTTTCATCATTTTTCCCCCTCCCTCGCTTTTTGTTAGTAACTTATTGATTCTTGTTCTTTCAAGCCATTGCAGTTGCAAGTTTATCCTTATATTTCAATTTGAATGCTTTAATTTTGTGGGCTCCTCCATCTGTTGTATATGACTGTTTCTTGCTATGATTTCTCATCAGGATCAGCTCGTGCATTGATCTTATTTTCTTCTCAATTTGCCATAACAGAAATGTGGCTTTCTTTCATTTTAGATTCTTACTTTGCAGTTTTTCCTTTGGACTTCAAAATTTTCATCCTTTTTCCAGTCCTGAGCATCCTTTCTTGCGTGGGCGTGGGAGATCCTTGCTTGGAGGCCACAGGCATTCGTTCCGAGAGTACAACAATGATATAAGTGCATCAAGGTTTCATAGCTTCCTATTTTTTACTAGTCTTCAGCATTTGATTGTGGCATGCAAATACGATTAATAAAGTCATTTTGGTAATATTTGAGTGAAAATGCATGACTCTTATGTGCATTTTAATTTTAATATTCATTAAGAATTCAGTCGTTATTTGGGAAGTTTCTTGAGATTGTACTGTTTTGATCCTTATGAATAGGATTCAGTTATCTTTAGGCTTCAGGAAGAGCAAAGGAACTGTTTAATTGGTGAAGCATTGTCTAGTGCCTCACAGATAAACTTCGGAATGGGTGTTTATTGATGTGTATAACTAGCTAGCATGGTTGTTTGCAATCTAGTTGTGTCTCGTTAATAATCTTTTGGAGAGTTTGTTCATGATAAAGATAAAATATCTGCCTTGGTCTCCGAACTTTCAGAAAAATGAGGGATGAAAAATAAAGAAAACAATTAAGATTTATCTTCTTGTAGCACCCTTAAGTATCTCTTACATGACCTGTCACCATAATGAACACATCTTAAATTCAATTTGACATTCTTCTTGCCAATATTTTCTTAGCACCACAAAGATAACGATCCTTTGTCGCCCAAATTTCTTTTCCGCCAACCTTTTCTTCAAGCTCTATACTTCGTTATTGTTTTTGATATTTCTGAATAGCAGTTAGGAAATATGTTTGGTAACATTTTTTGGCCTCTCATGCTATCAACTCCAAAATTGAAGGTCTGCTGGTGCATCTCCGATAGAAGCCCGTAGGAGAAGACGGCGCTGTATTAGCATGATTCCTGAGATTGGTGATGATATCGTAAGGTGGTACACTTTTTTTGTTTGTTTCTGCAACTTCATCCTTCATGTTATTTGGGATCTATTTTCCATTTCACATGTCTGATAATATTGGAACAACCAATATTATCTGTTTCTCTTTTCGTGAAATTTGGTTGGAGGCCTTTTGGATTAGTAATGCATGACACTTAGCATCTAAATGTTTGAATTTCTAAATTGTATTACATTGACAATGTAAAATAGGGATAAATTTACACATTTAAAGTTTGTATAAATCCATATTGTATATAATAATATAAAACGTATTGCATTCCTAGTGTAAATGTAGGGAAATACAGTGTTGTACATGTAAATGAGCATGGAGAACCCATAAAAATTATTATAGATAACATGTTTTTACATATATAAATATATTAAACTGTTTTCATATTGTTTGGCCACTCTCTCTGCTGTCAACACAATGTTTCTATTTCCTTAAAAGCCCTGAAAGCTGATGACTCCTGGTTTGCTTTTTGGTAGTAAATAGTGCAGAGGCAATAATTTGGATTAATGGAGTATGATGCTTTCATTTCTTTCAGTTGAATAGTGGACAGAGAGCAGTGGCAAATGATCCATTTGTAGTACTTGGGTTTAAATTGATAACTGTATTGATCTTCATATTGCAGCATAACATCTTAAAATCTTTAGAATGAGTTAGAATTTGTGTTATGGTTGTACTCTGCACGGGGGTTGCGCCCAACTTTTGTGTTCTACTTGCTTACTGATGCTGTTGAAGCTAGGTTGGTTTCTATAAATCTATTCTCTTCAGCAAATTGTGGCAGGTTTTATGGAAAACTTTCCATCAGAATCATTGAGGCAGATCTTGATAATTGATTGACAATAACTCTTTACATGGCATGTGACAGAATCCTCATTATTGCAGAACTTGATGTGAACTTTTTGGGAAATACCCTACTGAGTGATATGTTCATGAAGAATGTTAAATTAAAATTTCTTGTTTTTCCACTTATATAGAACAAGAGAGAGAAGAATAGAGGATATGGATTAATTAGTGATGGGAAAAAAAGGCAAGTTCAGTTCATATCTGTGCACATGAGGCTTTTCTAGGGTTTTAAAAAATATATGAAGGGATATTTTAAGTTCAAGTCAGAATAAACTCAACCTTTCTCATGTTGGCCTAGAATTGTTGAAAATCCATCATCCGTGTGGCATAAACTTCTAAGTTCAACCCAAAAATTGGTTGTAGATAAATTTGCCACATAAAAAGATGAAAGAAGTTCAATGTACTTGAATCTCTCATGATTCACTTGTAGTCAATAGTGAATGTAGAAGATGTAGATCACTTCTCCTAAGCAATATCACTAGAAAAAACATGCTTAAATTTCTAAAGTCTTCTTGTTCTCTTTTCTGAAATTTGGTTGACAATAAATCAGTTATAATCCGTGGTTTGGCATTTCATCCTTCTATGCACCTGAGCTGACACTTTGTTTTTCTCTCTGCCTGTTTTCATGCATTATTTTTCATACTTCTATTTATGTGTGTTTGATGCCGATAAGTTTTATTCATCTTGAGTGGAGGACTGGTCCTGTTGGTTATTTCACATGAATTATGCGATGTAGCAATGGCTGTCAGCTTTTTGTATTAGAAACTTCAGTAGCTTGTGTTGCAGAAATACCTTCTTTTGCTAAGCATGTCTGATAGCTGTACGTTGCATCTTGGTAAACATGCATCTTTTGCAGAAAAATATGTTAACCATGGTTGTCAAAATTTAAATCTAGGGCTGTTCGCGAAATGAATGAAACTCTGAAGAGAAATCGTCATCCAGAGGAACAAGTAAATTCAACTGTTAGTTGTTCTACAAGTGAAAAAGATGACAGTTCAGATCTTCGAGAAAGTGTATGCTCTTCTTTTTGCTTCTGTCTTTGCACCAATAAAGTGGAATCCAGCTAACAATTCTTCGGTGATGGAATAGTAATTAAACCAATATCTCTGCAGGCATTAAGTTTTGCTTTTTTTTTTAGTTACAATTTGATTCCTTGTCTTCTGATATATAATTGATCATTTTCTTTCTGGGTGTCAAATTTTATTTGGAAAATTTTCTTATTTGTGACAATCTTCTTGTAATGCCCATCCCACATTAATAAAATAGTAAAAAGTGACCACCTTATAAGTTTTGGTTAAAGAAATCATGTGCATCCATTACTTTTTTTGTTTTTTTGGACAAATTGATTATGGTCTAATTTCATGATATACTTAAATGGCATTGGAGACAATTTTTGTGTCCAATGGGCTTGTGGGCCTGAGGCGACCTGGGCCGTGACACTTTTTCCATCTTCTCTACTTATCAAAAAACTTCCTTTGCATTTAATATTCCAACTGGAGTCTAAACATATTCTTGGCAGTCAGGAATCTGTTGAAATAGAGGCAACCTAGATCTTTCATCAGTTGAACCATCCCAAGGTTTCCAAATTTTAATTTTGTTACAAACTGTTACAAATTGTGTTTTTTTTTCTACAAAAATGCTCCAGAATATTAATTGTGCATGCTCTCAATTTTTTGTACTTCAATCATAGCTTCATTGCTTTACCAAGCTTGACGTTTGTTTTTTAAATAAATTTATTATCAGTTTTACCTATTACAGAATTCTTACTTTTTGCGTGAATGAGATTACGTGTCTGGCACGCTTGTCCAGAATTTTCTCTATTATCTGTTGGATTTGTTGTATTATATTTTCTTTTTTCCAGGTGTCAAGATTCAGTACAGATGGCCATGATGGAGTGTACAGTCAAAAACCTTTGTCATATAATTTCCCCTTGAAACAAATAAGTTCACATAAGGCAATCTCATTACCTTCATCTCCTCAACATTTTGCCAATCAAGCTTCTCTTAGGAGTGAGGCAACAGAAATTTTTGTGAGTCCTGATATGATGTCAACATTTAATAAAGTGCTTGAATCGTCAAAGATCGTGAACAAACCATTGTTACCCTTCCAAGAATGGAACATTGATTTTTCTGAGATAACCATTGGAGCTCGTGTAGGAATAGGTATGTTGTTCTCAGGGTTGACTCTTAATCAGTGAAGCATGATTTTCTATGGAATTACCCTTTTGGTTGTTTTACCTTGGCAACAATCAGTCTGATCAAATATCTTTTATTGCAGTGGGGCACAGATAATAGGATTAATTATCTAGTGATGTCTTTTTAGTTAATTTTTCTTGTGTTTCTTATATTACAAAGATGGTGTAGATATTTGTTATGTTAATTTGTACCCAGGTTGTCCCTCTTAGAGTTGCCAGAATTGGTTAAACATTCCCCTTTCTCTCTGATTGGATTTGTTAGAAGTGGACCGAATAAGATTCAGTTTTAAATGGGTAAAATTCCAATAAATAGGAAAATTTTACCACTATACATCATTCAACTGTATAGATCTTTTCAGTGATTCTGCTGCTATTCATCTTACAATGTAATGTAGATAGTTAAGGTTTTCCAGTAATGAGTCGTCTCTTAGCCCTGGGCTCATTACTTTCTGTTTTCTTTACATCTGCGAAGGCCACATAGTTGTACATTTTGTTTTATGTTTTCCCATCTATTTGAACTAAATCATATAGGATACCATAACCAATTTCTTGTTTCCTTTTAAACTTTCTTGTATAGTAAACATTCTAAGGCTTGACAAATATGTTTTCAATATTCAGATAATTTGGAACACACAATGTCTAAGATATATTGCTCATATAGATCCGTTATGATAAATTTTTGCTCTTAAGATATTTTAATGGTATTAAAGCAGAAACCTAGTTGTTAGTTATTTATGTTGCTGCCAAATTCAAAATTGCCTGTCTTCATTGCAATAATTTTGCTCTCCATGGATGTATTCATCACATTTTTTAAAGATTTAGGCCTGCCAAACAAACTACTGGAATAATTTTGTGCAAAGTTTCTGGTCTCAAAATGAGAAATGCTAGATGACATTTAATTTTTCTAGATTCTGCAGCTATTAATTTCCTCTGTATCCTTGTTGAAGACCATCTGTTTTTTCTTCCTTGTACATTAGGTTTCTTTGGGGAAGTTTTCCGTGGCACTTGGAATGGATTAGAAGTTGGGATCAAAGTATTTCTTGAACAAGATCTGACTGTTGAAAATATTGAAGATTTTTGCAATGAAATCTCTATCTTGAGGTAATACATAGTTGGTCTTCTGATGTTTTAGTTCAACAATCATCCTTGGTGAGGGAAAAGCAACATCTTGATTACCTAACAATTTCTCTTTTCCCCTGCAGCCGCCTTCGCCACCCAAATGGTAATCTTCCTGTTTAAACCTCCTAAGAAATTATTACTAAGTGTTTTTGCACTGTTTTCTTCTCTGCTGTCAAATTGTATGTTAGCCAAAGCTCATATACTCTTTCATGCAGTTATATTATTCCTTGGTGCTTGTACAAAGCCTCCTCGCCTGTCCCTAGTTACTGAATATATGGAGATGGGTTCACTGTATTACTTAATACATGCAAGTGGACTGAAAAAGAAGCTTAGCTGGCAAAGAAGAATCAAGATGCTTTGTGATATATGCAGGTGCATTACTGAATTTTAAAAATTTGATGCTCTTTTGCTTGGATTTAGAACTTTTAGCAGATTGGAATAACCGTTTTGATTGAAGTAAGAATAGAAAACTGAAAAGACAGTGAAACGGTAGCATGGTTGATGGACATGTTCCTTTTGCTTACATTCTGTTCAGGGTTTTCAATAAGAGTTTGAATTTTGATTCAACTAGGATCTATTGTTTTTATCTTATAGAATATGTCAAATGAATTCGTCTGGATTTCATCTAAAAAATGGAAAAGCTCCTTACTGGGTTAGATTAAATGCCGATCCTGATACACGTTAAAGTAAGTCAATGTAAAACACAAAATTGCTTCAATTCATTTGGTTATATTACATTTGTGGATTATCTATTGAAGAAGAGAGAAGAGCTTCTGCATGGTTACTCTATTAACAAGACCATGAGGCTGCTTGAAATGGGTGATGAGATTTTTTAGTGCTAGCTTTTAGCTTAATTGAATTGCTGCTTCAATTCCAAATTTAGTGGAGGGATCATGCTATGCCAACTTACATTATGATGTAGTTGTATCCTTCAAAATCAACTTTAACTCTTATTGTTGTTAATGCTTCAAGGTACACAAGCTGTTAGTATGCTTAGTTTAGCATCCCGTACCACCCTGCTTTAGATGACTTGAGAAATTTGTGTTTCTATGTGCTGAAGATGACTTAAGGTAAGTTTGGCTTTATGGAATGGAGCACAGATGACAGAATTGTCTGACATAAATGGTAACTGGCACATATAGGGGATCATAGTTTCTTGCAAACAGGAGACAATATGTCAGCAAATTTATGGTGTCAATCAAAGTTGGGGGCTTATTTTTGGTCTGGACTGCCTTCTTTCTGCTGTATTGTTTGCTCTCTGTTTTCATGTTATTTTTTGACCGTTCTTGCTGCTGAATGTTGATGTTTAGGGGACTAATGAGCATACATCGTATGAACATCGTACATCGTGATCTGAAAAGTGCAAATTGCCTTGTGAACAAACATTGGACGGTTAAGCTATGTGATTTTGGGCTTTCCCGGATACTCACCACCCGGCCCATGAAAGATTCTTCTTCAGCTGGGACACCAGAGTGGATGGCACCAGAACTCATTCGCAATGAACCCTTCACAGAGAAATGCGATATTTTCAGCCTGGGCGTCATAATGTGGGAGCTCTGCACGCTCAGCAGACCATGGGAAGGCATACCATCAGTACAAGTAAGTCTTAATCTACCAGAACCAAATTTTGTCAAAGTCTCAAAGATAAGAAGAGGAAAAGCCAAAGGGATCTGAATGTGGTCTTCTCTGTGTGTAACATCAAGCAGGTAGTTTATGCTGTTGGGAATGATGGACAAAGGCTAGAAATCCCAGAAGGTCCTCTGGGAAAACTAATAGCAGGTATGCCTTAAAGATGAAGTTCTGATAAGATTAACTAGTGCTGTGTTTTTGATTGCTGCGTTTTATTCTTTCGGGCAGACTGCTGGGCAGAACCAGATGAACGACCTAGCTGTCAGGAGGTTCTCTCACGCCTGCAAGAATGCGAATTCTTACTGTGCTGATGGATGATGTGTGGTTTTTCGATTTTTGAAAATACTTTCTACCTTTTGAACTGTGAATGATAAGTCAATAAAGTAGAAAATGCGAGCAAGTAGATTTAGGAAAATTTTTGTAGTAGCATCCCACTGCAATTTGTTACCCTGGATCATCAGTTTTTTGAGCGAGAATGTAGCCTATATGATGAGATGCGATTCTAGGCTGTGAAATACATTCAGTATTTGAGGATATAGAACGGAGTTTCCCAGAAAAAGACTACACAGCTGGTTATGTACTTCAAAAATAACCATAATATCATGAAATCCTAGACCACACAACTATGTACAAAATAAAAGAAGATAATTTCATTTAAGAAAACTCATCTTTCAAATTGAAAATACAAATTCAATTTCATTTCGGACAAGAGACATAACAATATGAAAGCCACGAAGTCATCTTCGCAGCTCTACTTGCAAGAGCCACAACTCTGTAGCATCTCATCCAGTCACAAATTCATTAGAGTGTTGCATTCAGGAATGGAGTAGGGTGAAAGATTTGAGGAATGGGGTGCTTGAGGATGCGCTTGTCTATACAAGTTCACAGTGCTATTTTTCTAATCAAAATCTGTTCAAACAATTATGCATAATAATAAAGCTATCAAGACAAAAACTAGCTACAACCTTTTGCACCTCGAATTCATAAATAAAAGAAGTGAACTCCTTAGAAGCCTTGTAAATATCATTTCACCAATAAACAACTATCAAAAGTGAAAAAGTAATTGTTCAAGTATAAGCAGAATTTCATACATTTGAACGTGTTGGGCCAGCATTATTCAGCATCTGAGTTTTTCAATTTGTTCTTAACCACCATATTTGATAGCTAATTTTCAAATCCAGTAATTTAACAACTGTAAGAATGATGATGATGAGACCTCTATAATCCGTTTCTTTTTACAATCAAAAACAAGAACAAGAAGAAAAGGATGAACTGAACTCCTTCATGTCAAGGTGCTCTGGGGTCTGTTCCATTTTGCCAAACATAAACGAGCTCATCCCATCCAGTACTGGCCAAAAGCCCTTCCACAAGCACACTCATATCAACACCAACCGCAAACTCTGTATGGTGATCATACCTTCCAATAAGTGCATCCTCAACCATATAATCCCACAAACACACCGTCATATCATATGAACAAGATGCCATCACGCTTCCCCTGTGAGGAGAGAACTTCACCTTCCTCACAGCATAACCATGCCCGTTGAGCACAGCCAAGGGTACTCTGTAATTCCTCACATCCCAAACTTTAATTGATTTATCAACAGATGCAGTTGCAATGATGCAATCATCGTACTTATTCCAGTCACATGAGAGGATTTCAAATTCATGAGCAGGAAGAATCATAGTAGACCCTGAAGAAGAATTCTCACAATCAAAATTTATGGACACAACACCTTCGAAACCAGTAAAATTAAGGGAATGCTCTTAATATGATCACGAATAGTTTTCAGTTAAAAAAGGAACCTTTTTGCTAGCCCTTTATCTGTGAGGAGTTAACTCTAATCTGTGATTCAACAATGTTATTTGTCTGTCAAAAACTCTAAGCTCCATTAAATTCATTGAGTAATTCAAAGCACCTAACAAACACGAATCATCCATGAAGATCGATTTACTTCTTAATTAATGTCAAAATCAGACAAGCCTAATCACTCCTTTAAAAAACAGCATTTTTCGTTAAACATAGTTGTTCCTACATTGTATAATTTCTGTTACAATATAGATCACCAGCTTCAATTAGTTAAACTAGCAAAGAACACAGAAAAAAGAAAATAATGGAGAAAGGGATATTACAGTCAGAATAATAAACCTGGTTCGCGCACATCCCAAATGCGGGTGGTGCAATCCCCGGAAGCTGAGGCGAAAACATCAGCATGTCTAGGATTCCACGCAGCGGAGTACACACAATAAGCGTGCTCCTTAAAAGTCCTTACGCTAGCCGGCCTATCCACAGTCCACAATTTCACAGTATCATCCCACGATGCGCTCAAAAATGAGTCCTTTCGGACAGTATTGAAGTCGACTCCATGACACTCACGAGCGTGCTCGTGGAACGAACGGATGGGATTGGATGCCGGCGGCAAGGACAAGTCGTAGATCTTCAATGAGCCATCGGCGACGGCTGCGACGATGAGCGAGTCGTGGGATTCCGACCAGCAGAGATCATAGACACCTTCAGCGGTCTCGAAGGCGGCGCGTTCTACGATCCCGGGTCCGAGCTGAAGGACGTGGACGCGGCCGTTGCCGAGTATGCCGAAGTTCTGGGCGGTCGCCACTGCGAGCTGGTTCTCGTAGAATGGGCTGAATTTGACGGAGTAGCCGTTGAAGGACGTCTTGAAGACTGGCATGTTGGTGGTGCGGTGGTGGCGTCGGAGATTGGGGTTTTGTGGTGGGAGATTGGATTATCTCGAGCAGTGTGATCGAAGAGAGTTGCAGGCAATTACTCGACAAGGCGAAATTGATTTTCTGCGTTTCATTACTCTCCAATTTCCTCCAGTTTGAACTGAGTCGAAGATATAAAAATTGCGATTTTTTATTGTTTGGCACCTGAATAGTAATTTATCATAACCAAGGATTGGGCTGGGTGTCATTGAATATGGGCTTAATAGTGGGCTGGATTTCATCCGGTCGAAATTTCTAATCCTTATAAGATGTTGGGCCACAGACCTACGTTTGGTCTTTGCAACCTATTCAGGAATTTGGCAAGTTGTTTGCCCAAAGAACGGGTAATTTGTTCAGTATTTTGCATCCTGAAAACATATTTAATAAGCACTTTGCTCCTTCAAAATACAAAAATAATAAAATGTACTCTGAAAATATATTTTTTTGACAAGTTGCAATTCAAAGTGATTTTTTTTATCAAAATAACTCAATTTAGATGAGGACAAAATTGTTCAAGCACCTTCTAAACAACTTTCTTACCATTATTTAATAAAGCAATTTTAGAATTTTACGTAGAAAGTCAAAATTTCTATATAAGTCCAAAAAAATAAAAAAAAATGAAGATGATAAATAATAGAATGACCAAACTGATGCCATCAATTGACTTATCGAAAAAAAAATTGAAAAAAATCATCATTTAATCACTTTTATTTTCCTTTTTTTAAAACTCAATTTCAAGTCTTTTTTCATATTATTATTGTCATCAATTTTTAATTCAAAATTAGTACATTAAAATGGCAAAGATAATACCATTTTTTTGCAAAAAGATATTTCAATAAAAGAATTGTAAGAAAAAAAAAATTTCTTACCATAATCATAAGACTGAAGATTATTCCTCAATTTTTTTCACACACATGGCTCTAATGGTAATCAAAATTTAAGGCCAATTTTATGGTATTTTGAGTTTTGAAATGGTGATTGAATGATTATAAAAAAAACCCTACATGTATTTAGAGGTGAATAGCTCTTTTTGTTCTTTTTTTACATATTTCAATTTTTTGTAGAATAAAAAATGAAGTAAATTTAGAAAGTTTTAGTGAGAGATTAACCCTATATGGTATTTGGACATTTTTGCTATCACTTAAATTAAATTATTTTGATAAAAAAATCACTTTGAAGTGCAATTTGCCAAAAGATATATATTTCTAAGGTACGTTTTGCCATTTTTGTATTTTGAGGTACAAAGTGGCTTTTAAATGTATTTTTAGGGTGCAAAGCATCAATTACCCAACAAAAAACTGAACAAGTGAATGGGACAAAGTTCTGGTTGGCAGCACGTTTTCTAAATTTTCTTTAAGGCCTATTTTGTTTGGATTTTGACCTTAATCCATGATTAGTTTTATATGAAGAGCTCGTTTGCTTGTTTTGATACTGCACAATAGATATATAATTCAACTCAATTTTAATATTTAATTTGTTTTTAAAAGCTTTTGATACAATTATGGCCTCTCTTACAATATTTAAGACCAAAGTTAGCTTGTGTATCAAAGTCTTGGAATGTTATGTGTTTTTCAATTTAAGTTGAAAATAAATTGTGTTTGTCAAATGAGATAGTCATGCCAAGTAA
>JACGDI010005363.1:32433-54355 GCA_014898725.1 Jacaranda copaia
TAGATAAATTATATATCACCAATTAATCATTTATCATTTCTCCACCTCATTTAACTTTAAAATATTAATCTATTAACTTAATTCGAATGAATTAATCAAGTAACTTTTTACTTGAAATTATGATCTAAAAATTGATGATATCATTATTTGGTTTATAAACTCCAATTTTTTAATAAAAAATTTTAGCTAGTTAATTTATAGCTCCCAAATTATTTTCAACCTTGAAATATGAAAAGAAATAAAATTTTATTTTTATTTTTTTCAATTTTTACGAACTATCAAAATATAAATATGTAAATACAATAAATTTATTGTGCAATGGTAGCATGTGAGAGGACAAATTGCGGCCATCCATTTCATTTTCTTCACATCCACATGAAGAAAGGGCCCCAACTTTTTTTTAATTTTCAGTTATAATATTTTCAAAAATTAAAAAATTAACTATATTTCAATATTTTTTGAATATTTTATTTAAAAATAATAATTTAGGTAGATATAAAATTTAAATTTAAATGGTTTATACTTTATTCTTAAAAACACATATTTTTCAAGATATCTACATATTTTAATTGTTTTAAATTGGTAGTAATACTTTTATGTCGAATCGAATTTGAATTTAATTATTGTGATAAATGATACTAAACTAGATTGAAAAAATTAAAAATAAAATAAGTAGTACATTTGCAAATATTGACTAAATATAAAAAGTAAAAAACAAAAAATAAATACGATTAGTATAGTAAATATTTTGTTGGGTACATAGTAAACATTTTGTACTAAAAATTTAAAATATTTTAAATAGTTATGTTTTATTCATTAAGCTAGGTTGTTATTTGGGATTAAAAGAAAAAATGTAAATATTATAAAATAATAAGTAAATTATACGTTTACATAATTTGATTTGACTTTACGTGATTAAAAAAGATTTGATAATAATTAATTAACATGTGTAAAATAAAAATAAAAAGATTATAATTTAGTAAAATAATATAACAATCTATTTAGCAAAAAATTTATATTTTTTTTTCTTTTTTTGTATTGGACTTGTTGAAATCAAACCCAATTCATTTTCAACTCAACCCATACATATAAATCCATTTTTAGCCCAATCCATTTTGAACCTAATCCATAATAACCCAACCCATAACCAATTCAACCCACCCATTTATCACTACTATTCTCGCAATCCTATTTAGATTAGTTTGGTTCAACATAAATGGTTTGATAATTTTTCAACAATTGATGTGCTTTCTCATGTAATTAATCATTCCAGAGTGAGGATAAATTTATTTATCATGATTTTTAATTTAATATGCACAAGTCGATATATATGCTGTGGATTGAAGTGTTTATTACAACATCGATCAAATAAACAATGTCTTTTAATAAGTGAACATTATCAAATCATTTTCATTCAAGCAATCTAACCCTAATAACATTGTAATAGATGATTACCCATTGACTAGCTTGTACTACCCAAGCCCCGTATCTAACCCTAATAACATTGTAATAGACGATACCCGTTGACTAGCTCGTACTACCCGAACCCTATGCAACACCAATATGGACCAGCCCTAGCTATGTCAGATTGGGCAAATTTAGGCGTGGCTCGTAACCCGCGCCAAACCCTATCGAACATCGTATTGACCAGCGAAGGGCTGAGGTCGTTCGAATTAAATTCATTTCCATCCTACACTCAAATTAATCTGCAATGTATGTAACATTTTGTTTTTGTTTTTTGTTGGGTGGGGGAGGGGGGGTGTGATAGTCAAAATCAATACACTCTACTGCATAGTGTAATAAGGAACAGTTTAAACACACTAAATAAGCATGTGTGAACTCAAGAAAATTTCAATTGTAACTGCTCAGAAATCATACCTAAAACTCACTTGATTTGAGAATCTGAATTACACTATTTTTCCATGCGTGGATGCTCCATTTTCACGAAAACTGACAATGATTCTCGTGCTTACATGAAGTTCATTTTACTCACAGAAAAATTCAGATAATTTTAGTTGTTATCATACAACGTGTATCGATTTAATAATTAATCAGATTTATTTTCAATGTATTATTATGAAATTAAAAAACACAATTTCTTAGGAAGAGCCCGAATTTAGGGAGAAGAAAGGGGACCGTTGATTTTATTTCTAGAGGCATTTTCAGTTTTCATATATTTTCAAAAGTTAAAAAAGTAGTTATAAAATAGAAATGAAAATCGAAATGTAGTTTGATGAAATGTTGTAAAATAATGATTAAAATAGTTATATGTTTGACAAATAGGTTAATTTATATTTGTTATGTTTAAAAAGATTTAATTTTTTAAAATATATGTATATTTTATTAATTTTAAAATGATAGTGAATATTTTATATCAAATTAAATATAAATTTGATTGATGTGAGAGTAGCTAGGGTGATAGGGTAGGCTTAGAAATAGTTTGAAAATGAAAAAAAAAGAATATTTTAAATAAAAATGGATAGAAAGTAATAGTTTTCTTTTTTTCTTTTTATGCGGAAATGAAGAGAGCCTATGGAAATAAAAACAAATGGGTTGTAAATGACTGCTTCATTCTGGTTTATAGATAAGCAGTTTAAATTCTTTATACCATTTTTTTTTCATTTCTTATTCTAATTTAGTGAAAATATACCAATTGCACTCAATATTTTCTTATACAAAATTATTAATTAAAAATTTGATATACTTTATATATATATATATATATATTTATCAAATAAAAATAAAAATAAAATACTAAATGAAATATGCGATATGAAATTATTGATAAGTGGCTAATTTTGTCAAGAGGAGCCCCCATGGCCCTCAGCCACGTTCCACTTCTTATTTTCAATTATTTGCTCGAAATGTAGCTGCTTTTTTTTTTCTTTCTCATAAGAAAGGGTCCAATAATTCTGTGACACTGGTCAAAATAAGTTGGTGTAGTCGGCCAACAGAACCAAAAGAGAAAATTTAATCAGATAGAGTTTTCTTGAAAAAAAGAAACAAAGAAAAAGGAAAAAAAAGAAAAAGAATTGAGCAGAGGGTGTCTGTATGTAATGATAAATTGTCAGTAACCCCTTTTTGTTACTGCTTCTTGCCGATGATTGCCCATAGCAGAGCACAAATCCAAATAGAAAACGCTCCTCTTTAATTTCCCTCTCCGTCTTCTGTTCAATAATTGAAGCTACCAGACAGCCCATGATCCCTCCAAATTCCCTACGTCTTTCAAATTTCTCCGTGCATGGAATTGTTAGGCGCTTTAATTTGATCATACACTTTGGAAAAAGTCTTAATGAATCAGCATGCGCGTTCGCTCTTAATGAATCAGCATGTGCGGTTTTTTTTTTTAGTTTGATAAGATTCAAGTTGTTTGATCTGTAATTCAATTTGGACTCATCTTTATATTTAATTCATAAAAAATATGAATTAATATATAAAATTGTGCTGCATAAATTAATAAATTACTACATACTTGACGAATAACATTATGATATAAATATTCATTATCCATTATATTGAGATATGTAATTTAAAATTATCTTTAGTCTTACTCTCTCAATTCATATTTCATTTGCTCTTACTTTCATTGCACTGACCACTAATTTAAACATTGAAATAATTTTATTAACAAAGTGATTTCAAAATTTAAAACTCGTTTAATCTATCCGAACAAGAACATCGATTTTGACTATCTCAAAAAATTACTTTAGAACTCCCATCACAGACTTCTGACCACTTAGTCTAAGATTTCATGATTAATTAGGTAGGTTAGATCGAGAAGTAACCCTCTACATGGACCCGCTCCTCCACCCATCACATGTTGCCCACTAACATCTACATCTCAACCATTAAATGACTGGGGTCCTCCAACTTTGATTAAACATTGCTGGAAATTAAACGAGGATAATAATCGAATTATTACAGTTTCAATTAACCTAAGCTAGCAACTTTTTTATTTGTACTAGGGCCACTGGCACAGGGTGGTGTACATCAATTCAGTCAGCTAACAAATTCTGTGGATCTCTGTCAGAAAGAAACCATTTTCTATGCGTCATCATCTTTCTTTTGAATTTCTTTAGTTGAAAAGGCAAAATGAAACATAGTTACAGGTCAAAGAAAATAATTTTGAGTACTTTTTTATGATCAGATTGTGGAGAATTGGGGATGAGGGCCTGGAATCTTTCCTGTTTCTTGAAGGGATTATTAGGGTTCCAAGTAAAGGACAATTTTTTTATGTAATTGCTTGGTTCATGCATAGGATGGATTAGAAGGGATAACCAAAACTTGACCATATTGGGTTAATAGGACACCTAACTTCACATAAGTCAAAGCAAAGCTTAAATCCACTAACTAAAAAGAACTCCATCATCCCTCACTTTCCAATGAAAGCCACAATCCACATGATCTTGCTTGGGGATTTTGAAAAATGAAAGATCACAAATCCTCTCAAAAGAAGATCTATATCCAAAACCCCAAATAAGAGAGAGAAAAGAAATTGGAAAAGAAATATGTGTCCCGTGGCCATTTGTATATATCCCTTCTTCAATCTCTCTTCCATGACCCATCCTCCTCACAAAGGACCCTACACTAATAACATGCATGCCTACTCCAGCAAAGCATAATCAGCCACGCCTTGACAAGTGTCGTGCCCTGATTGAAGCACGTGTCATGGATCACCTGTGGTGTGCCACCAAGTGGATGATTTGGCAGTACCAATCATGGACAAACATGTGTCTCCAATCTCCATATGCCTCCATCCTCTCACACCCAACCCCAAATTATTGAACTTTGTGAAGGGTGGGGAGGGATGGGAAGGGAAGGGAAGAATGATGGATCCAAAAGGCAAAGTACAACATGAGGTGCAATTATTAAATCATGGCGAGGATTTCATTCCAAGCAACTGAGAAAATTTTTAAGAAAAAGAAAAAAGAGAAAAGCAAATAATTAAAAACAAATCCCCCACCCCAAAAAAATAAAAAAGAAGGTGCAAAAGCATATAATAAAAACATCCTTTGTACAAAGGTGAAAAAGAAACTCAATGAGTTTGATTGATACCCACTGGCACTCTCCTCCCTTTTTTATCTCCCCCTTTTCCCAAATATATATAGATACGTAATCAAAAGAAAAGAATTAAAGAAACTTCAGTTTATATTCCTCTCCTCAAATTCTATCTCTCTTTTCCATCTCAACCCTCCTCTCCTCTCCTCTCCTCTCTTTCTCTCCATGAGAGAAAAGTAAGAGGGGCAATACAAAAGAAGCAAAGGAGCAACCAATTGGCAGCTAATATGAGAAACGCCATCAGATGCTGCATTTCCTGCATTCTACCATGCGGGGCACTCGACGTTATCCGGATAGTGCACGCTAATGGCCGCGTGGAAGAAATCAGTGGCACTGTAAAAGCAGCAGAAATCATGAAACTGCACCCCAAACACGTCTTAAAGAAGCCCTCATCGTCGTCGTCGGCGGAAGGAGTGTGCCCCAAAATCGTCCTCGTTCCTCCCGACGCAGAACTTCAACGCGGCAAGATTTATTTTCTCATGCCTCTGCCACCGGTGGCGCCGGAAAAAGCTCGATCAAGATCGTCTACCAAGAGGAAAAAGAAAGAATCGGATAATAACAACACTACTGCAAAGACTGGCGGAAATGTCTCCGTTGCGAACCTGCTCATTTCCGATCGTTATTTGAGTGAAATTTTATCGGAAAGAGTCTCAACTCAGAAGGATCGGCGGCGAGGCCGCGTCGGAGTGTGGAGACCCCACTTAGAGAGCATTTCTGAAACGCTATCCGAAGCTTAATTCATAGCGAGTAAATTTTTTTTTCTCCTCAGTATTTTGCTTCATCAGATTATTCACTAGGGTTTCCAAACTGAAACCAGTGTTTATTGGCCGCGATCTTCTTCTTCTTATCATTAATTTTTCCCAGTTTCCCTTTGTTTGTATCCTTTATTTGTATATACGCATTAAGCAAAGACGGAAAAAGGGAAAAAAAAATTCTTCCAGTAGAACTAAATTGCTTTGTTTCTAGAATATCGGTCGCGGCGGCTGTGGCAGCGTCTCCGGCGTCGGAAAAGTGCGTTCACATTAGTAGGTGGGGAGATTATGATCTTGTAACGTGAATGAGAGCCAAAAAAACCAAAAAAATAAAAATAAAAAATAAAAAGAATTTTTTCTGTTTGTGTTATATTGAAATCAGTGGAGTTATCGCAGAGGAGAGATTGGTATCGAAAATGATCCCACATTTACTGTTCTCTAGCCGTATATGTGTGTGTTTTCCTGTATATACCAAGATAATATCATGAGGTGATTTTTATGATATCATGCGCCCACCCACCAAATGGTACTATAAAAATATTGCTGCTAAAGTGTCCCCATATTTCATGGTTGAAAATTTTCAGGTTTCCATGTTTCCTGGTTCAAGCTGCCTCTTCGGCCGGCAACAACCCAATACATTTTGAATTCTTCACATGAATAAGTTTTTATTGTTTATTCTACTTCCATAGATACGTCTCAAATTCATAATAAAAAAATATTTAATATTAACAATACTCATGAAATAGAAGATTTAAACTAATGTTTGAAAGCAACTGTATTTTTTTTAAAAATATATATATGTTAAGTTTCAGAGAATTGATTTACAATAAATCATATAATAAAAATATTCATGCGATTTGATATTCACTAATATGTGTTTTTGTCGTCAAGCCACCAACTTTCTAGACTTTTTGCCATTGGGTAGGCTTCAATCCCATACATGATTTTACAATTTTACGCAGGCACATATTTTTTATAAATAGCCGCCTGCCACTGACTTATATGATACTTTTATTTAGATAAAAATCTTATTTTCATCAATGCAAGTGTTTTTATTCTCTAATAATAACTAATACATAATTATAGATTATCAAAGATTTTTTTCATGTATTATTTACATAGAAAATATTATATATGAAAGTTATATCTTTGATGTTGATGGAGAAGTTGTCCCCACAATAGTTTGGATCACCATAAAAATAATGCAGTTGTAGGTTGGATCTGGCAAGTGGGCATTGTCTTTAAGCATTGGATTTATCAAAGAGATGATTTAATCACATGATGCCAATAGCATCATAAGAAAAGGTGATTTACATCAAAGTTTGAAACTTTGAGAGTTTCTTGATATGTGAGAACTGAAAAGCCCATATTCTTACTAATCCAGCAACTCTTCCATCATTAGGGGACCCCTGAAAAAGAAGTTGCACTGTTGCTGGAATCTAATCTATTGGTTCATCAATGCTATTAGAAGTTTAAATCAACCTGTCAGTTCAACCTTTTAACTGTGTATGTGTATGTACATCATAATTAACAGACATACCTCATTTTTCCTTATCTCAATAACACTGTGACAATGTATTGGGAAAATCTCATGCTATATTTAGTTATATTCTTCTAAAATAATTATATAATTAAATGTGTTCTTTTTTCTTTTTTTCCCCCCCAAAATATGGTCCTAAAACGATCAGATTGCTATTATAATTTAATTGGCAAATGACCAAAAACTCAATATTTTTTACGTCATAATTTTTATCAATTACATATACATATATTTACGTATCATAATATTTTATTAATATATCACAATAAAAATTGCTGCTAAAATCCATTTACACTCTCAAAACTCAACAAAAATATATTGATTTGATTGTTACAACAAAATTTATCTCCCCCAAAATATAAACAAATATAACAATTTTTTCCAAAATAATTTTCTTACTATTCCAAAATCATAAACAAACATATATTGTATTTTTCAATACAAATTTCTCATTGTCCAACTCTATTTCCAAAACTCATTCTTCCAAAATATATAATCTAAAACACATCATTTGTAAACAAATATTACCTCAAGTTTTTGTTTTTTTAGGGGCTTTTGGAGTAAGAAATTTTGACACCACAACTATGAACATTAAGTTGTGCTTGATTATATTAATTTTGGGAGAAAAATAAATTCCACTACATATGTATTTTTATTTAATTTTTTGTTTAGTTATCAGAATCCCATCAAGTTTTTACATAATTATATATTATTCTTTTAGTAATGTAATTATTAGAAAAATATAAGTTCATAATGATTGAAAAGTATAAATATATATTTGATTGATGTGATGATATAAAATTATTATAATTTATATATTTTGAAAGGAAATTTGAATTTTAAGGGAAATATTTATTTGTGGTTTGTGAGAATTTTTTTTTACCTCGTTTGACTTTTGTTTCACTAACTAAGGGTTTCCTTACTTCTGATTTTTATTTTATTTTATTTTATTTTATTTTCACTTTTTTATTCTCTTATATATGTTCATTGATTAAAACTTAAAAAAAAAAAAGTCTAACCATTGGTTGCCTAAGTATGGGGGTGGAGGATTTTATTTTTCATCCAATAACTATAACTTTGTATGATTTTGATTCAACCAATTAATTAATTATTCAATTGGGTTTGTTTTGCTCCATTAATTTGTTGATTTATCCCGTTAATTAATTAATTCAATTTTTGAATTAATTTGCCCACAAAGACGCAAACCATTGATTTTTTGAAATATTTTAACTAGGATCACCACATTACAAGAAAAGGGAAAAAAGTGATAAAATGGTGAATGACAATACCAAATTTGTCACTTAATATATATATACACACTAACATGTGCCCCATGTTATGAATGAATTCAATTAATTATAATTAAAAATAATATATATTATTCTAATTTCATGTAAAAATATATTCAAATTATCATATTTTTTTAATAAGATATGTTGTACAAACTTAAAATTTTTTTTGGCCCAATGTACTAAAATTTGTCCCTTTTAATGCATTTACCCTTGCCTTCCAAATTTCCATGCTAGACTATCATGCCACCACCACACATTGGAAATTCCTTTTGACTTTAGCCATAAGGGACAGGAAAAATTGCTCACTTTGATAGGGCTAGCTCTAGTGTATGCACTGAAGCAGAGTAGACAGCACGCTATCACTAAGTTAGGGGTTAAGGCTTCATCATGCAATGAAGAATCCTCATTTTGGTCAACCAGCCATGAAAGCTTCTACTTGAGGAGGTGACTTGGCTTAGTGAATATCGTTTATTCTGGTATTTATCAGTGGTGGAACACAATTGATTTACGCATAATGAATATCTTTATACTAGAGCTCCTTTTCTATCATTTCTTTCACAATTAATGAGTTACAAAGATAATGAAAAGTCATGCTTGCACATAATAATAACATAACAATTCAATGTATATATATTGAATAATAATACAGTTCTTAACTGATAATAAGAAATTATCTTACAACATAAAAAAAAATTAATCACAAAAAATATTATCTTGTAGATTTAATAGATGGCAACTCACCTGAACTTGAGAATAAAAATCTATTCCAATAAGCCTACAAAATAAATATATCAAAAATTAGTAGAAGATCTATACATTGGATATTCCAATTGATTATAAAAAATTAAGCAGAAGACTCACCTGACTTCGAGAACAATAATCTATTCCAAAAAACTTACAAAATTAAATATATCAAAAGTTAGTTATATATATTAAACAATAATGCAATTCCAATTGATTATAAAAAAATATTTTACAAAATAAAAAAATAAATTAAAATTTAGTTCCAATGCAAAATAACAATTCCATAATATAAAATATGCATACTTTTGATGTGTGTGTGTGGAGTCGTGCCATAATAAAATTCCACGTAGCAAATTCTCTATATGAGTGTGGAGTCGTGCCATAATTAAATTTTATGTAGCAAATTCTTTTCCCTCACACATAATAAAAGGTATTCTTTTCTTTTCTTTTTTTTTGTTTTTTGTTTTTGCAACAAATATTTAGTCTCGCCTATTCTCCTTCATGTCTCCCCCCATCCTACTGATATTCCCCAATATAAGATCATCGGTCAGCTCCATATACGTACATATGAGAAATATAAAAACCACGCTTTCTAATGAAATCACATACAATACACACATTCATATAAAAAATAAAATAAAATAAAATAAAAATACAATACGCACATGAATTCCTATAATGAAATTGCATATTAAATAGCAAGAAATTATTTTTACTTACCTGAAAAAATTATTTGTGAGATGCTTGGAAAACTAGATAAGAGATACTTACAATTTTGATGTGCTTTTATTAATCAAATTATATTTGGACTCTACTATTCTATGCATGTGTATGTATAGAAGAATTTTAACCCATCTGAACATCTTTGACATTGTCTCATCAATTATATAAAAGAGATAATATTAAATTTGATTTAGTAACAGAAAACTCAAAAAAAAAAATCCTTTATCTAATGAAGAATTTTTTTTTCAAATTGATTATATCCATAACAGTTATAGATAAATAAAATTAAAAATATTTAAAAAAATAAATAATATCAAATTTAATAACCAACACTCAATGAAAATATTTTAATTGAATAAAAATACTCAAAATTCTAAAAATTTGCCATTTAGCCAAAATTGTACAATTAAAATAAAAAATGAATGATTCTAGGGCTCACATCATTGTGCTATATAAAACAGTATAGATATATATATTGTGACAAAAAAATTATCACTCTAATAATTTTTATAAATTTAATAGTAATAATAATAGTGCTTAATACTCTATCTTAAAAATATTTTGTTACAAAAAAATAAATATTAATATTAAGCTATTAGAAAATTTTCTTAAGAACTTGATCTACACAACAACAATATACTACGTAATTAATTCGAACTTTTAAAATTATTATAAATTTATTTAATACAATTCCATCTCTGGATATGGGAACTAATCTTTAAAAAATAGAATTCAAAATAGGAAACTTATCCGTGGACCAAAAAACCAGGGGATTGGGTACAGAGAGCTGAGAGGGCCCAGACCACGGGATGTGCTTAAAATGAGAATCTGCTTCAGGTATTAGGGTCCTCTGTCCCACATCGGTAGGTTTCCACTTTCAATGTACGTTAATTCTCATGTCGCATTGGAACCGCAAGGAGCAGGTTTATCCTCCAGGCTCAAGAGAAAAATGAAAGGGAAAATATAAATTTTGGTCCCAAAGTATGCCACTAAATCAATTTTGATCATCGTATTTTTATTTATATCACATTGCATTCCTAAAATTTTATTTTTTCATTAAATCTCATCTCTCTGTCAAGCCCGCCTTTTGACAGCTAACGGCAACTTCTAGTGACAAGTAGAAGGCAGAATATTTTCCCCCATTTTTTCACATTTTGCTGTTTGTTCTTAAAAATTGAAAGCAAAACCTAACTTCTAATCCCCAAATCAACATAAACGCTAACTTCTAATTCAATCCAAAATTCGACCATTGTTTTGATTAAATGAAGAAAATGTTGCTGATTTAGAGGTATTTCAACTTAGTGTTGAATATTCTACACCTTTGGAGTATTGAAAACGAAGTTGGGGAAGGCTCAAATTGTTTCGTGGTGAATGACACGAAGGAAAAACTCAAACCTTGGGGGAATTATGGTAAGTTTTGTGTTCTCAATTAGAATACTTTGAGTAATGAAGAAATTTTTTTATGTTTAGTGTTAAAAAATTTACTTTGTGTTGGAATTTTTTATGTAAATGTTGTTTGTTGTAATTGCATTGCCCGATCTATTGGTTGATGGTTGAGGGTGATATACTTGTGAATTTGATAGTGTGTATTTTTTGTACTTTTGTTTGTTTTGCATATTTGGTTGGGGATGTCATTTCTTTATTTACTATTAAATTATATCATGAAGGTTTAATGAGGGAATATCCTATAAAATACTGTGAAGGGGGTAAAATAAATTTTTTTGATAATATAGATGTAGATATGTTTGGGATGATTGAACTTGAGAACTATATCAAAGAGTTAGGATATGAAAAGACGTAGTTAGATTTTGGCATAAGTATGGACAAAGTTTGTGCCTTTGAAAGTGTATCTTTTTTCGCCTAATTTCTATTGATTGGCAAAATGCTTTTGTGTTGGTCTCTTGCTTGCACATGTTGCCACTAGATATTCTGCTTCAAATATTGGTTCTGGGATTTGAATTTAATTCCTCTGCTGGATTGCAATTTGATTGGCGCATTTTGAATTGCAAGTGCCCTCCAATTTAATCCATTTGCTTAAATGGGGAGTCCAAGCTGTTCCTTAATTGGGGTTGTAGGATGCAATTTTTCATTGAATTGAGGAGCTTAATGCTAACTGCTTGGATAGTGTAGATTTCCTTCCCACTGCAATCTTGCTTTTTAAATTTTAATTTCATGTGGCCCCCAATCCCTTTAGATGAGATTAGTGCTTTTAATTCATGAATTTTTCTTTTTCTTTAGGGGAGATTTGAATTAATATTAATATTGTAAGGGAAATAAGTACTTCCTTATTTTGGTTTTTCTCAAAAACTCCAAACTTGTAATCTCCCATTTTGATTGCTAGTATATCTTGAATCTATTCCGTAAAAAAAAAAAAAAGTTTGACCATACAGTTGTTTGTTAGTATAAGTTTGTACTTGCTTTTCTTTGAATTAATTTGGTGGCATGCCCATTGGAAAGTATTTTGTATTTAAAGAGCAATTTATGAAGGTTGTAGTAATCAAATTATCCTTGAGGTTTAACATCCTATCAATAAACGTAAAAGTAGCATTAAACAAACATTACAAGAACAATTACATAGGTTGTAATTTGTTCACATTTTTTCCTAAATTGTTATCTTTTAACATCAAAAACCTTATCACTATTGCAAATAAACCAATAATAATTGCCAATACAATTAAAACACAAACTTTTTTCTTCTTCAATTCATCAACTTCTTTCTCTAGCAACTTTACTTTGCTCTTCATTTTCCTCAATTCAGCCTCCATTTTTTTCTCTTTATCAAGAATTCATTTAATTGCTCTTCTAATTTCTTCTTTTTTGCCAATAATTCAGGAATTATTTGTTTGAACCTATGGCACATTTCAGGGTCTAACCATATGAAAACTTCATAATAACCCCTAGTCTAGAAAAACAAAAAAGTATAATTAGCTTGTTAATTACAAATATAAACTAGGTCTAATGAAAAAATTAAAAACTTACCCATAATTTGGACATACCCAAAACCTCCTTCTAGGATTCAAATTTATCCAACTAGTTTTCAATGGGAGTCGTATCCCATATCTACAATAAACTTATTCTCTTTGTGTAACTCCACTATTAAAACCACTTGAAGAGGAGGAAGATGCCATTTTTTTACCTAAATAATCACAAAGAAACTAAAACCTAACAAATTTGGAGTAAAAGAGACTGATACGATAAGAAAATATGCAAGAAAGGGTTTGATCTAGTAGAAAATGGCGCAAACAATTTCCTCTAATTATCAGTCGTAAGTTATTTAACGGTAAACTTGACAAAGGGATGTGATTTAATAAAAAAATGAAACTTTGAGGACGCAATATGATACAAGTACAAATACAGAGATCAAAATTAATTTACTGGCATACTTTGAGGACCAAAATTGATATTTTTTCCAAAAATAAAATGAAAATTAGGACAAGGATAAATATTTAAGCACTATCATCCACGATTCCATTTTTTGAGAAAAAATGCCATCCGAATTGTCAAAGAGTCGTGCCCCCTTTTTTTAATTCCTTTAATGCTACGACAGAATTTTTGTATGGACCCCTTTTATGTGTTCATCTTTGCCACAATAGAATCGTGACAAAAGTTGCTAAAGGTGGATGGATAATCGATTGATTAAATTAGTAGCCTATATTTATAATATTCCAGCTAGGTTTTAGTGTTAATTATAGTTGTTGCATTTGTTGAATTTCCTGAATTGATATTTTTCATGATGATTGATTTTGTCAACGCTTTTGCCCACTAGATCTATCTTCATGTCTTGATTTATATTTTTTGATAAAAATGATCTTATGAGTTTTCGTGACCGGAATTCAAACTTGATATCATGAAATTACAAATTCGATTAGAAGTGTTGTGACGTATGTCAAGTCAATAAGTTGGGTATGTGAATATTGTTGAAATACTAAAAATAGAAAGGATGTAGTGTATGTATCTCATAAATTGCAATCCTTGAACTATTTATAGTAATATATTATGTGGATAAATGATTTGTTAGTTTAATTTGAGCCGTTTATGAGTAAAGCAATTTAAGGGATAAGATTTCATCCCATTAATTAGAACAAGCCCATCAAAATTACTTATAGCCCAAATAGAACTTTCAACTAATTAAAATGTTATGTTCGAATTCAAAGAATAATAGAGAAATATAAAGGCCCCGCATCAATTTTTATACACATTATCTCTGACTTTACAATTGAAACTTGAAACTTTATGAATGGTACTATAAGCATATAATTAAGAGAAAACCATTGCACATACCGTCCAAACTTAGGGACAACTTTCCAATTGGGTTCGTTTGTTTCATTTGCAAAACTCATTTTTATATTTTTATTATTTTAAAAATAAACTACATAACTTTTTATATATTTTTATTCAATATTATTTTTATTTTTATTTTCAAAACACATCTTCAAATTACCTATATGTCTTCTTCCAATATCCTACATATTTTTTCTCTAATTCTCTTTATTTCATTATTTCTATCTCTTTTTATTTACAACTTATTAAAATCAATATAATCATTATTTTTCCAACAAGAAATTCAAATACAAACTCATTTTCAAATCATTTACACTAACCAACTTTTTTAATTTTAGAATGATAAAATGAAAATTGGAAATGAAAATAAAACCACGCGGGCCTTTAATTAAGTTGTTGAAAGCTGAATAAACAAAATCACCACAATTTCATTATAAGTCTTCTCACCTTTAATGAAATGAAAACAATATGCTTATCCAAAGAAAAAAATGAAGGAAAAATCTTAATAGATTTGTGGAAACTTGGGAGTTGATATTTTTCCAGAAGGCACGAGGGAAGGAATTCGTCATATCACATATCTCATCTGAAAGGCATTGAATAAAAAAGGGAAGCCACCTGGCTGGCACTGCATTTATAGCAATCCTTTGCCTTTCGTGGGCTGTTCGGTGAATGATGTTGATAGCGACCTCGTGCCCTTAAATGCCCATCCACAAATATTATGTTTGGTAGCACCTCATTTCAAATTAATTCTGTTATTATTTTGGCAAACTTATAATTTCATTTTGATATTGTTGGAATAAATCTTTGTGATATGATAAATGCAGAATATAAATTATACTTTCCAAAAAGAATTAATTGAGGTACTCAATAGTATTTGAGTCCGTGATATTAAATCTAAATCTTAACGCGGTTGCATTATTTTAAGTTTTAAGTTTTAAATTTATTTGATTATTTAAAAAAATAATAGAAACAACAACAAGAAGAAAACATATGGAGAATACGTTGGAGAAGGGCAGAGGGCCAATTGAACTTTTTTCCTCATTTCTCCACATTTTATGTTAGGGATTGAGCTTCCCTCATCACATTATGGGCTAATTTGGTTGAATTTTAAAGTTATTTCATGATTATTTGTCATATAATAATTTGTATAATTTTTTATTATTGTAATATAATTTGATTAGTATGATAAATAAATCAATAAGAGGTGACATATTAATTTATTATAGGAGTTGTACATACAAACACGAGTTTTGATATTCATGCGAATTTGAGTGTTTATTGTCACTCCAACTAAATGAATAATAAGGTGTGATAATAATACTGTATCTCATTTTATCGCTCCAACCAAACTAGCCATATGTGTTTCCGTGGGAGCATTTTTCCTAACAAACATCCAAAATTATTTTTCAAAATATTTTTCCTCACCAAAATTCTTGTACCACATGTATAATTCTAAAAGTTCGACAATTGTCCAGTAGCATTTGGATGCTTTTTGTGTTGATGAATATTTTGAACAAATGGATCCGCAAGCCCAATCATATATACACGCAGGCCTTTTGTATCTGGGCCTATGCAGTAACATTGAGTTCCAATTCTATCTTCCTCAAAACCAGTGATGAATGAAGACTAGCGGTTTTGCAGAGGCCATTTGCAAGAGCTTGTCTTTGAGGGAAAAATGTTCTTAAAGATATTCTTTAACCGTGTTGCATAAGCACAACTTCCTCTTTTCATAATCCTTACTTTGAACAAAATTAGTTTTATTTAAGAAGTAAAAGAAGATATGAACAATTAATTTGAAATAATTTTATTTGTTTATTAAGACTTTTTAAAAAGAATATATAAATTGAAATAGCTAAATAATAAAATAAATACCCTCCAATCTCCATGGTTAAGACTTGAGAAGAAATTAGGCCGTCCGGACAACAAGAGGTCAAGCCTACAATTGACTTCAGACAAGGGCAAAACCGTCTATTCGCAAAGCACACGGCCGTCCCATGACCGGACAATTCTCCTCTCTCCCAAACCCACGCTCCTCGTCATCGGCCCACCCACCCCCGCCCCCGCCCCCGTTCCGTCCAAAATTCCTAAGCCCAAACCTTTTAATCTTCTTTTATCAGCCATGTAATAATATTGAAAAGGAAAAATAAGCCTCCTAATTCAAGGAACCCAAATCCAATCAACGATCGCAAATATCAGTGACCAAACCACAGACGTTATGTAACGCGGTTACCAATGACAATGCTGCCGAAATCGCGTGACCGTCGACCCCACGCGCGCCCCCGGCGATACCCTCTCCCCAGTCAGCCCTATCCCCTTCCCCTTCTCTTTCTTTTTTCCCAATACATATCCTTTCCCCACGAGAATTCGCCATCCGCCGCCTCTCCATCACCTATTTTTCTTCAACATCTCATCGTCTTTTCTTTCTTTAGCAATTGTTACGTTGAGTTGTTAGGGGTATTGATCTATGGGTGATTTAACGGAATCGTCGACTCCCCAGGCGCCGTCGTCGAGGCAGGTTCCCTTCCGTGAGGACTGTTGGACGGAGGAGGCGACGTCCACGCTTGTGGATGCCTGGGGACGTCGTTACGTGGAGCTCAATCGTGGCAATCTCCGTCAGAAAGATTGGCAGGAGGTGGCTGATGCCGTTAACGCGCGCCACGGTCATACGAAGAAGACTCGCCGCACTGATGTACAGTGCAAGAATCGGATCGACACTCTCAAGAAGAAGTACAAGATCGAGAAGGCCAAGATCTCAGAGTCTAACGGAACCATATCGTCGTCGTGGCCGTTCTTCTCTGGTTTGGAGCTTTTGATCGGATCTAATTTCAATAAACATCAGGGTAAAGTGACCCCGTCAGCGGTGCCGCTGGCGTCGTCTCAATCTACGCCGCCGTTGTCTCTGCCTTCACCACCATTGGCTGTGCCTTTACCCTACCGTAAACCGCTGACTCCCGCGATGGTAACCCCGGTGATTTTGCCACAGAAGCGTCCGATGCCGTCCCCCGCCGTGGACGAGTCGTACTTCAGGAAGAATTATTCGGCGATGGCGGCTGCAGCGGCTGCAGCTGAGGATGAAGCGGAAGAAGATGATGGAGACTTGGAGGGGGATGAAGCAGAGGGTAGCGAGGATAGGGCTGCGGGAGATGAAGCGGTAGGGGAGGATGGAATGAGGAGATTGGCCAAGGCTATAGAGAGGTTTGGGGAGATTTTTGAGAAGGTGGAGAGTATGAAACAGAGGCAGATGATGGAGTTGGAGAAGCAGAGGATGCAGTTTGCTAAAGATTTGGAGGTTCAGAGAATGCAATTGTTTATGGATACTCAGGTCCAGCTAGAGAAGATCAAGCAGGCCAAGCGATCTGGGTCTTCTGATGGTATGATTGCGATATCTTGTGATATTATTGATGATTTTTCTGTAAATTTTGCACTTTGAATTTATTATTGCTTTTTTCTTGGTTAACTGCCAATTAAATGCATAAAGAAGAGGTGCATATTTTGGGGTAATTTATTCCTAACTAGTTTTGACATAAAATTATCTGTGCACAATTGTTCATGCCCAGGGCATGTGTCTATTTTCAAATTCCCATGCTGATTTTTGTTTGTTCCCATCTATGTTTCTTCTGCATTAGAGGATTAAATTTCTGGTTAGTGCTATATCACGTGAGTCCTATGGTGCAGACCTTGTTGAAAATTGTTGGGAATCAGATGGAAAATTGGAAATGGTTTTCATATTGGGAACTCCCCTATTCAAGTTGAAATGAATGTCGGAGCAAGCGCTTACTATGTAAGCAAATTGAGGTTGCATCGAGATGTAAGTGATTCATTTGTGATTATTGGAAGCTTGATGGACCAGAAATAGTTTGGGGATTTTTATTTTGCTTGCGTCCTTTTTATTTTTTTTGTGGGGGGTGGGGTTGGTGTTGGTGGCCTTGATGCTGAAGGCTAGTGGATAATGTTTAGCTGATAACTGCAATTATATATGCATGCATCAGTATAGTGCATTAGAGTTTTTCTGCATTGAGAACATATATCCAATTGAATGGAAGCTATGCAATCATGTTTAGACAATTATGATGCTATCCATACTTTGTGGAGAACACTTGAAGTCAGTCTATGGTCTTGTGCAGTAATAATCCATATTGTTTTCATTAATGTTGTCATTGTTGCTTCATTCTGAAAGAATTTGAAGAAAGAGGCTGCTTAATACCGAACAAGAATTGTATAGCTTTTGGGTTAACCATTTCTTTGTATCTATTTTCTTTGTTTATATTTGTGATATTTTATATTGGAGGGGGCTACCGCAAGTTCATTACTTTGATTGAATTTGGTGGAGGTTGAATTTGTGAACTCTTTGCGTTTATGATTTAGATTTCCAATTACTCTTTAAATTTTTCTCTTGTTCCCATTGTCATTTCTAATGGTGGTGCTACTTCGGTTGTTATGAGGATAAAGTTGGATATATACTATGAAAGTAATTCAGGATGAGTGATCTAATGGCCCACTCTTGAACACATCTAGTTGTTTCTATGTGTTTCTTTTCATCAACTTATATTTTCAAATGTCATTTCCTAACTGTGGTTTCCTGTCAATACTGCAGATATCTATAGCTAGCCATGTGAGCCGAACTTGATGGAATCCATTGTATGTGTTGAGGGACGTGAATCAAATGCCCTTCTAACCTATATTTCTTCCTGTTAATAGTTGATGAAGATTTTTAACCTGAAAAGCAATTCTGCCAGCAGAGGAGAGATTTCATGTCCTTGAGAATTATTAGGCTTCCTGCTCTGTCTTTATCACTGCAGAATTAGAATGGTGGGTTCTATCTTTTAATGTCTGCTATGCCAAATGAACATGTTTGGCCTCTTTAGAATTATTGATCTTTGCCATTTCTTCAACGAAAAAACGTTGGTTTAGTGTTTGAATTGGTTAACGTTTGATTATGTTTTCATATAACAACATGCACATTTAGCCAAGCGCATATTTAGATACTGTTGCTGAGAGTGCTACGGTTGTACTTGTGAGCCTGATTAACCCTTTGACCGTGTTAGTTTCTGGTGTAATCCTTCTTGTAGTTTATTTCGTTCTGTGATAATATGGGACTTTCCACCTTAGAAACGATATATTGTGGTTTAAATTATTAAGTATTTTAAATTTGAAAATAATAATTATGAAAAACATGATTAAAATAACACAAGAATAAATATAATCATTCTGAAATATAAAGAATCATGACCTAAAAATAATCCATCTTGTTAAGTCCTTGTCTAAACAAATGATGAAATGACTAAAATTTGTTTTCCAGGGTCATTCTTGTTTTACCTGTCAAAATTCAAAAATCTAAAATCTCTTTCAGGGCTGTGAATCGTTAACATGGACAGGTAGAGGCCCAATGTTTTAAGTCCATGTATGAAAATACAAAAGCCCACTGATGCACCATGTTAATAAAACCAGCATTCTGACACTCTGAATGTCAAGTACATTGTTCATGAAATTTGAAAATTTGTTTGAATTTGCACAAAGTCAAGTTATTTTAATTGATTTTTTTATATAAATTATAGTTCAAAATTCATTTAAAACCACATAATTGCATGATTTGGTGGTGGTTTTTGATCCAACTATATGTGATGCTGCAGAGAGTTGAGGAGTCAGGTACTCCGGCTGATCCAAGTGTTTTGGGCTTGAGATCTGCAACCATGAACACACGTCAATTAGTCGAGAGGCCCTCGGCTATGACACTCCAACGCTCAAGTTAGATTTCTGGTAGATCAGAGAATATAGAGATAAGAGTATGTAGTAAATAGTGTGAATGGCATTACCTTGAGCATGGTGGTGTTTGTAGTGTTTATAGTCTGATGAGGGTGTGATTTTATCCAAGTACCCTTATCAGATGCACTTTGCTTTCCCCGTGATGAGGGGTTGGGAGTCATTCTCTGCCTAGATCCCGGTACTGTGTCAGGTGGCGTAATCTCCTGTTTTCTAGATAATCATATCAGTAGGAGCGTGCTCCTGCCAGAGTTGTTGGAAGCGGTTACATCCGTTGGCAACAGTCACATTAGTTGCCACGTGTCATCAATGCTGAGAGGTTCAACTTGTCTAACTTGCAATCGGAGGTCAATTCATGTCGATCGGACTTGGATGCTAAACCTTCGGAAGTGGCCCTCAGGTCGATACGGGTCGACCGCGGGGCTTACCAAATAGGGTCGATACAGGTCGACCAAACTGATATGCTTTTGGGCTTCATAGGCTGTCTTTTCTGAATCTAGGCATGTTGGGCCTACTGGATTATACCGTACTGAATTTGGCCTCGTGGGTTGTCTCATTTGAAGTTGGGCCTATTGGGCCTACTGGATTATCCCATATCATGAGTCCCCCAACTCCCGATCCTGATCGAGCTTGTCGATGAGAAGGAGTAGGGAGTTCATATTCAAATATAGTGGGCAATATGCTTGACCAGGATTTCTGTGCTTTCGACCAGGTTTTTGAAATATCGACTTGGATTTTTGAAATATTGACATGAGTTTTTGAAATATTGAGCAAGGTAGAAGGCAGTTTCTATGCATTTAATGCGACTATTAATGCGCCGGATATGAAGCGTGTAGAATACGAAGCAGGCTGTCATGATGGCAATTACACAGTTTTCCGCGCACGATTGCCTATAAATAGGGGGGAGTTCCTTCGCTCACACTTTCGCGTTTTGAGCATCAGAAATATCCATTGTTGAAGAGTGTTCCGCTTGATACTTTTCGCTTCTAAAACAAACACTGTAAGTGTCCCTGTCATATCTGCGTTATTTTCTGCCATTATTTTGCAGAACCATGTCTGTTAATGTTGATTCTAGTAGCAGTAGATCTGAAAACATGATTAGTAGGAGGGATAGCGAGACTGAGAGCACCACCCCATCTAGTTCATCTACGACTGAAAGCAGTAGTTCTCCTAGTAGTAGCGATCATGGAGAGGCTAGGATAGTATCAGAGGGAGAGGCTGGGCCCTCTAAAATGCCTGTTAGTTGAGGTCGACTGTTTATCCCGGACCACTATACTGAAATACCCTCCAAAATAACCTATGTTGACCTGGTGTGGATTAGGGCAGTTTACCATATCCTCGATCAGTTTGAAATGATAGCGTCAGGGTCCCTGGGTAGGATGCATCGATCTCCTCAGGGGTTTATCACTGTATTTGAGGAGGGGTTAAGATATGGGTTGAGGTTTCCCCTTGCTCAGCCCATAGTCGACCTGCTCACCGACTTGGGGGTTTGCATCACCCAACTTTTATCTAACTATTTTGCAACCCTGTATAGCTTCGCTGTGTTGATGCATCTTTTCAACTAACCAGCTAATTTTGCAAATTTTTCAAACCTTTTCCATCTCCCAATGTCCCGAAAGTCAGGTAGTGGTGAGGAGTCGAACTTTTATTATCTTACTGCTCGACCCCGTAGGAAAATCCTGATACCCCCATCATCTTCTTACGGCCAAGAATGGAAGAAACACTTTTTCTATATCCGAGGGCCAGGGGTGCTTGCCATTCTGGGGGGTTGG
>JACGDI010005363.1:59153-79276 GCA_014898725.1 Jacaranda copaia
GAGCAGAACATGGAGACCAATAAATTGAAGAATATTTGTTAGAGAGTAATTTTCTAGCTTTCTTGTAGTTCTTTGCATTGTCAGTGACGATATGAACAACATTATTAACACCCACCATCTCAACTATTTCAAAAAAAACATTGCACAAAATTTCTGCATCACTTTCAACATCCGAAACATCCACAGATTTAAGAAATGAGATTCCATATGGACAATAAACCAAGAAATTTATCAATAACCTGTGACTTTGATCTGTTCAACCATCACCCATAATTGTGCAACCAGTTTCAACCTATTTAGATTGAAGAGCATCAATAGACAACTGACATTAAGTTTTTGCTTCTTTAAGTAAAGAAATTCTTAAAGCATGATAAGAAGGACCAGTGTATCCATGCCCCATTGTTGCTATCCTACTTATCATTAGTTGAAAATATAGTGAATTCACAACATTGATCAGGATACAACAATCATAAATCCACAAAGCAATAACCATATCAATATCATGCCATGTTTCTTTACTTTGCAGTTTTGCTCGTATACTAGGTTGAGATAAATCCATACCACTACCAACTTTCATGTAACTTTCAATGTGAGCTGTTTTCTTCCTTTTACTACCACTTGCATTTTGTTTACTAGTTGGATTTGGAATTTCTTCAACATCATTTCCTTCAAAATCACATGCAATATCATCATACAAATCCAACTTAAATGCATGTTTCTCCTTTTTATTTTGTGAAACTTCAATTAGTGCTCCTTTAATTTCAAAATGAACATCTGTAGGAACTTTAAGACAAACCTTTAAATTACCAGTAATTCTGGCAAGATGTTGCTTCATTCGATTGATTCCTCCACCACTAAATGCTTGATTGCAATATAAACATTTGAGAGTTCGAGTCTTGCCACTTGAAGATACCTCATAGCAATGCTTCCATGCTATGTCATTCCTTTAACCAGGATTTTGACCACAACTTCCAGATTGTTCTACTAATTGTGATTGGTCTAATGGCGTAGGAGGTGCAGAGGAAATGGCATTTTCCATGTCCTACAATTTCAAGAAAAGAAACTTTTAGTACAACAATAAAATAGATCAACTACAACATATTAAAATACAATTGAGATAATTAAAATAAAAATAGTAATTGTTCATCATCCAATAAAGTATTTTTTCAAGAGTTTAATTATTCATTTCAATAATTTATGAATTAATCAAATGTAGATACTAAAATTTTTAATTTTCATATTCTAGATTCCATTTGAATATTATTTTAGTAATTATAATAAAATTGAAAACCCATCAATTGTTAAAGAAAATTAAAACTATTACGCAAAATCAAATACCACAAACTTTGCCTAGTTAATAATTTTAATAATTCACTTCATGAATGAATCAATACTAATAAACCTGATTATAATAATTATAATAAAATTGATTCTAATAACATTTTATATATTTTTAATTTTATTATAATAAAATTATTAGAATCAATTGGTAAAATCAATTTATTAGAAAAAGTTTTATTATAATAAAATTTTCTTATTCTACTAATTTTCTTGCCTAGTAATTATAATAATCAATTATTAAATCAAAAAAATCTAAAGAAAAATAAAAAAAAAGAAAAGAAAAGAAAAAAACCCTAGTAGCAAGAAAATTTTCTACTTTGAAAGAGAGGCAAAATCTTGAATCTGAACTACCTAATACCTAAACATACTAGTGGAGTATCAATACAAAGCAATAAGCACATTAAAAATGATGTGAAAATTAAAAAAAAAAAAAAAGGACATTCTTGAATGGGAGTGGGCTTACCATTTGATGTTCAAATATTGAAGTTGAAGAGAATGAACTATGAACTATGGACTATGGGAAGGAAATCTTGTAATATGCTCTTTATTTTTTTTTTAAAATTTGCAACAACAGCAGTAACAGTAGTAGCCAACAGGGAGTGGAGAATGGAGGAAGAAAGGAAAGGAAAGCTAAAACTGGAAAGGAAAGGAAGGTATTCCGGAGACGCTTTGTTTGTGAATTTGTGTATTGTTTTAACTTTTAAGTTTTAATTTTTAGAAACTAATAGTCAAAATAATTGGTTTACCAAGTCAAAATGAGTGGGTCAAATTTTTGCAATTTTAAAAGTAAAAAAAAAAAAACAAAAAATAAACAAAAAGTGTGAACCGATTCCCAACTGGTTAATTCCTAACTGGTTTTTTGGCATGATTCGGATTGGACTAGCTACCGATTATCGATTGAACCGGCCAGTCCGGTCCAATTTTTAAAACCATACCCAGGAGGAGATAAACAAGTTTAAGTTTGGATTCTCTGAGGTCAACAAAAAGAAGAAGGAGAGAGATGACCAAAAGCATAAAGAAAGAGGTCAATCTCCAATAAAATGTTTCCACGACTACACACCACTGAACATCCCGAGAAGAGAGGTCCTGTATGCCAATCAACATGACAATCTCCTCAAATAATTGAGGAAATTGATAGAGACTGAAGCGATGAGAAAATCAAAGAAGTACTGCCACCTTCACAAACAGAAAGGGTATGATACTAACGAATGCTTCAACCCCCAAGACGAGATTGAGAGGCTCATCAGATAGTGCCATCTCAAAAAATATATAATCATGGATACGCAAGTTGAAGGGGGCAAAATCGATCGGACTCTCCATAAAGAAAGGTCGATTAGCCCTAGGAGAGAGGATAAGGGAAAAAAACCCACCTATGAGTATCGCCTATTCTTTTGAGGAATGATTGATATGATCACAAAAGGTCCATCGGGAGGGACTCAAAGTTAGTTAGAAGAAAAATTTAGAGGAGGCTGCAGTTGACCAAAACCTCGCCCGTAGAAACAACATTCCACTTATCAATGAGCGCAGAGCACATTACATTCACTAATACTGACTTGGCTTACCTCGAGGAAAAGAATGTCAACCACAAAGTTAATTGTCCTATGGTAGTCTCTGTTGAGATTGCCAACTTTGAAGTGCAGAAGGTCTTAGTCAATAATGGTAGCTCAGCCAACATTATTTTTCTCTTCACCCTCAAAAGAATGAACATAGGTGAGCTAAAGTTCGAGTCTGTGCGAACCCCATTGGTCGGATTTAGGGGGTCAAAAATCATTCTGGAAGGATCCATCAACCTATTGACGTCATTTAGGGAGGTGGCCCGAAGAAGGACTTTAATGGTTAATTATCTGGTGGTTGATGCCCCATTTGCTTACAACGTTATAATTGGTCGACCAGCCCTGAACGATTTCCATACTATTGTGTCGACCTGCCACATAAAAATTAAATTTTCAACTTTAGTATGCACAGGGGAACTATTGTGCAATATCAAGGACGCATAGAGGTGTTACAACATCTTAGTTGAGCCAAGCGAGCAAAAGACTTTACTACAATTGAAGACCTTGGGGGACGCCTTTGTAGCAAAACTCGAGGAGACCCAAACCAATAAGAAGAGAAAGTTGGAGGATACCCAAGGAGAGCCTTTTGAGGAATTTAAAACTATCAAGTTGGAGCAAGAAAACCCTAACAAAATGACTCGCATCGGGATAGACATGGGCCCTCACCTGGAATGCCTTATGATCAATTTTTTGAGAAGAAACATTGACATCTTTGCATGAAAAGCATCCAACCTCCAAGGAATTGACCCCAATGTAATCGTGCACCACCTTAACATCGACCTCTCATACAAACCTATCGATAGAAGACGAGGACATTCAATGTCGAGAGGACTTAGATCATCGAGGAGGAGGTCAGAAAACTCCTAGATTCAGGTTATATTGTAGAAATTCAATATCTTTCTTAGCTTTGTAATGTTGTACTCATCCCAAAAAATGAGGGACAATGGCGAATGTGTAACGATTTTACAAATTTAAATAAAGTATGCTCTAAAGATCCTTACATCCTGCCTCGAATAGTTGATTCAACTACTGATTGTGAGTTGTTGAGCATGATGGATGCGTTTCAAGGCTACCATCAAATTTTCATGGTTCCCAAGGACAGGAATAAAACTTCTTTTATTGTTCCCAATGGGGTCTATTGTTTCTTGGTCGTGCCTTTTGGATTGAAAAATGCTGGAGCAATTTATCAAAGACTGGTCAACTTTATGTTTAAAAATAAAATTGGCAAGTCAATGGAGGTCTACGTTAATGATATGATTATAAAGATAGAAAAGGCACAAGACCACTTGCTCGACCTCAATCATGCTTTTGCAATTTTGAGAGCATTTGGTCTGAAGCTAAATTCGAACAAGTGTACCTTCGAAGTCCGCAGGGGTAAATTTTTGGGCTACATGGTCAATCAACGAAGTATTAAGGCCAATCCTTAGAAAATTCAAACAATCCTCGACATCACTCCTCCACAAATAGTCAGAGAAGTCCAGAGGTTCGTTGGAAGAATTATTGCCTTACGCAGATTCATTTCAAGATTGACAGACAAAAGTTTACCTTTCTTCAAAATTCTAAGGAATGTCAAATACATTATAAGCCCCTAATATTCTGTTCGATTATCTTCCTTCGACCAGAACTAATTTGAGCGTTGGAATGCCTTCACCGGGGCACCTCGACTAGTTTAACATTTGCTATTATTGCAGATCTCAGACCACAAAAAATATCACTGTTGAATCATTCGACCTCTCTAGTCTAATTAACCCAAACACCACCCTTTTAACTATTAATGACTTTCAACCTCATCACTTATTTTTTTAAAAAGACCTTATAAATTCCTAATATCTTATTTTAGGAGCTCACAATCTCATTTTTAAAAAAATTATCAAACATTTTTTGACATCTTATAAGTTCTCAAACATTTTATAAGATGTATTGAGTAGTTTATAAGCTCACTCAAACACCCTCTCAATAGTTGCACTGAGTCGACTAAACTTTTCAACTATTGGTAAGTTATTTGTCTACTTTGTTATTGTGCTAAAATATCAAAAAACTTAGGGATAATTGCATTAAACCTTCCAATTTATTGCTCTCATTGCACATTGCCCTCCAACCGTTATCGATGTGCAATTTCGTTTCCTGAACTAATGAAAATGTTCGTCAATACCACTTTTGTACTATTTCAGTGAAATGTAACTAATGAGCATTCGACACATGGGCTAAAGGCAATGAAATATTCTTATTCGATTTCACCAGAATAGTGCAAAATGTGGTATTGATGATTGTTTAGGAGGTAAAATTGCACATCGACAATGATTAGGGAGCAATGTGTAATGAGGACCATAGAGTGAGGGTTTAATACAATTAACTCTAAAACTTATGGGAAGCAATTTAGTTGAAATTATAAAATTTTTGGCTCCTTTTAGACTATGCATTACCTTTTCCCTTCAAGGATAATATATCGGCGTGCTCCTAAAATAATTTATGCTAACTGGTACTGATTTCACTAATTTCAACGATTCTATCCTATGGACAGTTCAGTACCTTTTCCCTTCAAGGAAAATGCATATGAGTGCTTGAAAGATGATTTGTGCTAAGTGGACTAGCTAAATTATTCATCCTCATATGAAAAGAAAAGGCTATGAGTATATTCTCTCGAAATGATAATCATATATGATAAGAATTCTAAGATGATATTCATCATGAAGTAAGAGCAAAATTATATTTTTTGTCTGGTAACCTTTTTCTATTTGGGATTTGTTTTTTTAAATTTATCGAATTTCAAATTTAATCCTCTATATTTCATAAAATTCACATATAACTTGATTTTACTGAAAATTCATAATTTGGTTAGATTAATGTTGTGGCATGCCATGCATGTCATCAATTTTGACTAAATTATGAATTTTTAGTAATATTAGATTAAATATAACAATTTTATAGAATATATAGGATTAAATTTAAAATTCGACAAATTACAAGACAAAATATCCATGTGCACATAGTTATAGGACTAAAAATTTTCATTGAAATAAATCACAAGTAACAAAACTTTCCTCTTAAATACTAGATAACTTCAAAAATAAAAAATAACTTAATACCAAATAAATTGCGCGTTTAATGTTAATTTCTAAAACAATAATTTGAGGTTGTTATTTGAAAAAAAAAAAAACGTACATGATAATTTAATTTAAAATTACTTAAAAATCATTTGAAAATTTGAAATTACAACCCAATCGCCCTATCTAAGATATGATTATAGGAAGCTATTTTCATGCCATGTGAGAAACATCATATGCTCATGCCCTAAGAACAACATTACCTTGCTTATGGTCAAGAGCATAAGATTATAAGCAATTTGAAGTTATGACTTCACTTAAACTCCATCCACACATGAAATTATTCAATCGAACCCCTTTTTACTGATTTAAATATCAAAAAGTTTTTCAATGAAAGACAACCTTAATTGTTTGCTATAGTGACATGAAATAGGACAACAACATTCATATTACTATATATCATCTACATCTATAAGATATAGAAAGCTCCTCTAGCAGTTTACAAGTCCAACTATTGGTATATTAATCGTCTATTATTCAAATTATCTACTTAATTTCATCGTAACTATTTGTATGCCTGCCGCACTCAAGGAAAGCTAGCTCAAGCCCTTCTCATGAATGAATTCGAGTAACGCTTCATCCTCTATCCAATATATCTTGCTAAGTTTGATCCTGCAAAAGAAACAAAATAAAAGAAAAAAGAAAAATCAAGGAATAGTTTGTTTTTCTCTTGATTTATGCATCCTATTTAATGTTGTTTGGCTAACTCTTCTAACTCGTTTCCTCTGTAAATGGTGAAAACCCTACGGGTTATTATAACATGCAGCTAGGTAAAAATTTCTGCAGTTCTTTAAGAAAAGGCTAAAATACATTTTTCGTCCTATAATTTTCTTCTATAACTTGATAAATTTTAAATTTAGTCTTATGTGTCTCTTAAAATTATCATATTTAGCCTATTTTCACTGAAAATTCATAATTTGATCGAAAATAATGATGTGGCACACCGAAAAATCATGACCATGTCATCATTCTGGCTTGCCGCATCATCATTCGGCCAAATTATGAATTTTTTATGGAATAAGCTAAATAAATAATTTTATAAATATACAAGACTAAATTTAAAATTCGACAAATTATAGAATAAAATCTGAAAATGAGCAAAATTACACAACGGTAGATGCAATTTTCCCTTCAAGTAAAAGTAAACGTGTAAGAATGTGTTCTTAGGTTATAAGCAACCAATGAAAAAAGAGGGTAAATAGCATTGATGCTAGGAGGCTAATTATGTGGAGCAACCACCAACTAGCGATAGCCAGTTAGTTGGTTTAGATTTTCTATTTCAATATATATTTCATCTCCCATATTATTGCATATTTTTTATAAAAATAATTAATTGAGAACTAAATACACTTGGCATATACACATCATATTAAAATATGAGATGAAATATGGAATGAAATAGAAGATCCAAAGTGTCAATTGATTATTTTTAACCAGCTGATTTTATGCAAAGGCGATTACAATGAAAAAAAAAATGTGCAACTCTTATAATATTGTGTACTAATTAGTTGCCGTGCATTTAATTACATTAATGACAATTAGAACATTTTCGAAATAAATATTAATCCATAAAAGCATAGCCTAGACCAGCATATTTTTATAACAGTGCTAAAAAGTTTAAATTATATTAAATCAGTGATTCCTTCATACAAAATGCTAAAAAAGTCTAGTAGTAATCTGTAAGCCCTTGATCCAATAGAATGTTGATCATTCTACATAGCGGACTAGCTAGGGTTAAGATTGAAGATTATTTGAAAATCAATACTATTAAGGATGAAAATACGAAGTGTGATTAATTATATATAGAATTATAAAGTCTTTCATACCCTACAACAACATAGGAAAATTTAAATACTAGAATTATTTAATGAAGTGTTGCACTAAAAAAACTTATGTGGCTGGGATGTATACATATTTCATTCCCTTATTTTCCTCCTTTTTGCAACTCCAATCCTATCTCATTTCTTTCAACCTATATTGTTGCTTTGATCCCTACCAGGCCCATTTTGTTTTTTTATTTTTTATTTTTTCACTTTGAATTTTTTGTTTCATTTTTTTTAATTCAATTTCCATTAATGCTACCATCTCGACCATCTTCTACCTCATATTCTTTAATTTCATGTTCGTTGAGTATTCAATTAGTTCAATGAGATCATCCTCGTGTTACAATTTTAAGTTCTAGAATTCAAATTCTAATAAAATCCTTAGTGTGGGTGTACATCTGTATGGAAAAAACCTCCTTCCCATGTTCTTGTGTCTTCTAGCCCCAATCAACCCCCATTACCACCTCTCCAGCCATTTGTAACAACCTATATATGCCCTGCATTTGGACATATATATTATCTCAATCAATGCATATCCTATGTTTTCAATCATTTGTTTGAATTTCACCCAATTTAGAACTGCCTTTTCGGTTAGTTTTGGCCGCAAATATATACACAAATATAAACAATTCAACCAACATATCAACATATAAATCTCACACATAATTAGAGGTATGCATTTTCTCCAAAACTTGATTTTTTCATGCCTAGACAAATTCTTCCGATGTAGTTTTATATTTTCTAAATTAGTTTCGCTAAGAGGGTGTTTGACTAAACTTATTTAAAAGATCTTATAAATTCCTATATCTTATAAAATATTTTGGAGCTTATAAGATGTTAAGTCTTTATGTAAAAATAAATTCTTAAAGTGTTTGGATATTATAAAATGTTTAAACCTATAAAATGTTAGTAATATCAATTTTGTAATTAATGTGATTAAAATTAAGGGAGTTTGTTAAGATTTTAGAAATATATTAGGAACTCCTTATTTTTTAAAAAAGAACTTACAAACTCTTAACATCTTATTTTAGAAACTTATAAATTTTTTTTTTTTAAATTACCAAACACTTGTGAGATCTTATAAGCTCTCAAACATCTTATAAGATGTTTTGAGGAGCTTATAAGCTCACCCAACTATCCTCTAAATTTGTATTGTGGTTTAATCTACAAGGATTATTGGGTAAGCACAAAAACATAGAGATTAACTTCTATGCATCGAAATATTTCTGGCCTTCTCAAACCTTTATTTCATCCAATATATACAAAATTGTAGCTTACCTTATAAAAGAGTAATTTTGAGTTAGAGAATTTTTTTCCATTGTTTTACTTAGACATGAAACTCAATTATATTGCATGGATCCGAGGATTTTTTCACATCGATTTAATTCTAAGGTTCATTGTTTTACTCAGACAAGTTAGAGATTGTTCATTAGCAAAACTACTTCTTATTTAGAGCATTATATAGGTAAATTTTAAAATGGAGCTTTACATTTTTTAAAGTACTTAATTTGAGATGTCCTATGTGACAAGGGAGAAGCTTTGGGAATGATTGATTATATTTCCCCTAAACAACATTGTTTTGGAGAAATATAACCAAACATATCCTCATTTTTCCTTCAAAACACACATTTTTCAATATATACATATATATATTAAACATATACATTATATATTTTAATTATTATTCTAATATTAAAAAATTACTTAATTTCATGTCACCCCGAAAAAAAAAGTATTAATTTGACTGTTATAGTAAAAAATATCTCTCCAAAAATATAAACAAACATATCAAAAAAAACAACTTTCACATTTTTCAATGATTCATTCTCCTAAAATACATAATAAAATCACATAAAAAGTATAACCAAACATTCCCTTTGGTTCACACAAAAGTTTCTATAAAAAATAAAGCAAGCATATAAATGGATCTAGCTAGTTTATCATGTCAACTTGAATTTTTTCATCTTTTAGCTTATCCTTGCTACAACTATTATGATATATATATCAGATAAACATTTCAGAAGAGATAAATTTTTGTTTGAGAGAAGAACTTGTGAAATATGTACAGAATAAGAGCGTGGGTGAGTTTATCAAAAAATGTTTGGTAATTTTTTTTAAAAAAAAAGGTTATAAGTTTCTAAAACAAGATATCATGAGCTTAAAAGCCATTTTTTAAAAAAATTAAGAATTCCTAACTTATTATTAGTATTTTAACAAACTCCCTTAATTTTAAGTATATTAATTACAAAGTTGTCATTATTAATATGTTATAAACTCCAAAATCTTATTGTATTCAAACACTTAAAGAACTTAATTATAAAAAAAATCTAACATCTTATAAATTTAAAAAATATCTTATAAGATATGGAAACTTATAATTCCTTTTGAATAAGCTTCGCCAAACACCTTCTAAATAAACAAATAAATACATGGACAAAATATCACAAATGTGCACACAAACACACTACAAATGCAAGAAAAAATAACATTAATGGAAAAAAAAAAACTAAATGAGAATGTTAAACTTGTCGTAAATATTATGCATGAGATGAAAAATACACACACTCATACTGCCATAATTATATGTTTCACAAACGAAATAGTAGCAAGAATCATTTCTAGATTGTTAATAATAATTGGATGACAAACAAATAAAGTCATTGGCACATTTATAGTGATAACTCACTAACAAGACAAATATAATACTGACTATTTTTCAAATCGTCACTTGTCATATATTACTATTATTTGTCAATAATGATTTGGTTACTGTTAAACTTGTTAAAAATATTATTGTAATAGCATAAAAATTCTTATAATCTAATTTAAGTAATTAATGATAACTTTGACTTCCTTGCTTGACATCTTATCATTGAAAATATAGTGACAAGAATGAATTAAATTAATCCAAAATGGAAAGATAAAATCATACTTCAATCCTAGTGCCATCAAATTATAAACCTATATATGTTAATATTAAACAGTTTAAATCCTCTATTTTAATTTATATTTTATATTTTATTTTAGAAATATATGATATGTATATTAAATATTTTTTTATAAAAATAATTAATTAAAATTCAAATACATGTAGCTTATACACATCAAATTGAAATAAAAAGTAAAACAGAATAAAAAATGCGTAGAAATTGATGGATGCTTGAACATTGGTGACTGCAATTTCAGTCTTACAAATGCAAATGAGCATTAATACTCTTTGCAAGTTGTAAACCAGCATCATTTATGTTGTGGCAGATGTTTTTGAAATGACAACATAAAAATTGGAAAAATTTTAAAAAATCAGGAAATATTTTTTGTTTTTTTCTTCTTCCACTGTCCTTTTGGGTTCTTTTTCTTTTCTTTTCTTTCTCTTTTTTTTTTTATGAGTAACCCAGTTCCTTATCATATATTCCGTGTCCATATGGTAAAACTGTTGAAATTAACATGGAATCCATTAAAGAAGTGATGAGTATATATGTCTTATAGTATCAATATATCTAGTGAAGAATATACTTGCTAGATCAAATATCGCCACACCAAATTCGAAGATGAAGATCGTTGGAAGAAAAAAAGAAGAAGAAAACAAACTGGGATGTATTTCTCTCTACTTTTTATTAATTATCATGAAAATTAACAATTACATAAATAAAAAAAATGGAATAATTTAGAGTTAGAGGCACGATGATATTAAAGCACACAATAAACAGTTATTTTTTTCCTTATAGAAATAATCCTTCAAAGATCGAATTCCCAACTGCCCAGATTGAATTTAGATTCATATATATACCTCAGTTCATGCAATTAAACCACAAAGAGAAGAAAATTTACACACTGTAAGGTCATCCATGCCCCAGATCCCAAAAGAGCCAAAAACAAGTGGAAAATATTGAAATAGTTCATTCAAAATTAATTAATTTGAAAATTATTTAAATCCACAGTGTTTTGCATGATTTGAGAGAGAAAAACAAACATATATATCAGTACTCAAATGAACTTACTAATAAATAGTCTCATAAGAAGATTTTTTTTTTTTTTTTTTGAAAAAGGAACTAATAATTGCATATCCCCAAATGTAGAAGTTCTACTCAACATCCAATACTCAACCTGGTTCACCAAAAAGTGCCTATCAAACTTAGGGTTTTTGGTTTGTGGATCTAGGGTTTCTTTGTGTATATATAGTATAGAGTAATCTTGAATATACTATTCTGCTTGTGATCATGTGGTCCTGACCAAAGATGTGTTATCATCAAGTGTTTCTGCCTCCATTTGTTCAGCGAACTTTTACTCTAAAATCTTATGGCAAATCAACTGTTCCTTAATGTCATCAGTTGTTTCCTAGTATCACCGAAGCTGATGAATTTGATGTTGTCAACAAAATTCCAAGCAAGAAATCATACTCATATATATGCATATACAGTAAAATTTCCTCTATAATATGAATTAAGTCAGTAAATAGTTACCATTTTTCTTTCTCCTGCAAGAGAGCTTAATTATGATCATAACTCAAGCGGGCTGCTTCGGATTCTTGATCAGCTCATCGTGGGCTTTGATGGGATGACTGATTTTTCTCTTCTTCTTCTTCTTATATGGAATCCCTCTCGCCTTAGCCTGACAGTCCTTCACTTCACGCAGATAAACTCGAATTGCTCCGTTTCCAAAAGGGTTCGTCTCCGGAGATCCACCGTGCTCTTCGTACGCCGCCCTCAGCCGCCCAATTAAAGCGTCAAGGCTGCCCCAAGCCTGCCTTAACGGGCAGGTGCAAGGCGCCGGAGGATCGGGCTGCCCGAAGAACACACAACCATGCAAGTGAACCTTAGTCTTGCCGAACTGGTCCAGGTATCGAAGAAATTCAAGAACATGGTTGCAATTGCACTGAGACAGTGAAACTGGCGGCCTCTGGTTCTTCAGATACTGCCCGAAAGTGTTCCAATCTCTTCTCTTCTGAGACTCGTATCGACTGAGCGGCTGCTGCTGCTGCTGTGGCGGCGGCAGCGGCGGCTGTTGGTTGCTGGCTGAGCCCTGATCAGCAGAATCCTTGGAAATTATTGCCGCAGAAGAATTCATGGTTGTTTTTGGCAAAGGAGGGAAAAGAAGAGAAAGGTGAAAGGGAAATTAATGCGGGAGCTGGAATGGTGAAGATAGATGATCACAGCCTAGAGTCTATGATGTGGGCCCTTTGGAGGGGTGCTTTTGTTCTTACTTTATTATTTATTTATTTATTTTTGTTTTCCCTTCTCTCTCATGCATTAATTTTCAACGTCTCTTTTTAAATGCACTAAGAGTACTTTTCAAATTTATAATCTTGATTATGATTATCATAATACATGTGCATCATCAGTTTAATAATTTTCATTATGGCATCATCCATCCACAAATTTACGAATCCCCCGTGACTCTAGTAGAGTCGGTGCGACTAGTTTGATCACTTCACTATTTAGTGTCACAAGCTATTAAATTCAATTAAATTAAGTTGCGTAAAATATTTCAGTTATATATACATATCTACATAAATATTTATTGATTTAAATTAAGGAATTACAATTAGAAATTTAAATATACAATACTGGTAATTAAATTGATTAATTACACTTCAAAATAAATTTGAGTTGTTTTGAAATAATTTAAACTTGATGTATATGAAAGTTGTTGAATTAAATCCTAATTGAACTCCAAATTCAGATTCTTTAATCCACGGCAATGTCAGATTTTCTCAATTACAACACATTCACTTCTTTTGGGATTTTGTTCTAATTTTATAGTTCTGCATAACAATAATAGTCTTAAGGGCATATTAATTAATAAAAACAACACAAAATATTGAAATAAATCCTCAATAATAGTCCTAAGGGCATATTATCATTCCAGCAATTTTTAAGAAAACTCATTTCACATATTCTTCGAGTAGACACATTTTGGAGCAGAAGACCAATTCTTTTTATATTCAATTAATTAGTGATTTTTAATAAATTTCTCAAATTTAAATTCGGATTGCATCAACAAAATTAAGTCTGAACGATAATTGACACACTTTAAATCGTTTGTTCCATTCTCTATTACATTTTGTATTTCAACTTACTATATTTATACCAAATGTATTTAATTTTAAATCAATTATTTTTATAAAAAATATTTAATATACAAATTATATATTCGTGAAATCAAATAAAAAATTTAAACAATAACCGACGATAGGTTATTGTAATTTAATTTAAAAATTGATAAATTGTGGCTGGTATTATAGTCAAATATTCTTTTGCCCTATGTAGCTTGTAACCTTAAAAATCGATAAAATGTGGCTGCTATTATAATTAAATATTATGTCCCCTGTTCAGCCCCTAGTTAGCTGAAATCCTATCCCATTTTTTAATCGTCAAATCTTTTTGCGTGAACATTGCCTAGAAGCAACAGTACCCTAGTCAATCCTCTGTGAAGCACTAAAACTAGATACGATCTTCAAACACTATTTTTTTACTCGATAAAATATTCAATAGTTTGGTATAAATTATTCAAGCCACCATCATTAATCATACTAATTATTATATTCACTAATCCCACTCCCAATATTCGAAGCCATTGGCTGATGTCTTTTTCTTACTGACTATTCTCAATTTGCACGAACGAACCCAAAACCATGGAGGGCTCCGTAGTGGTTGTACCTCTCAGCATCCTGTTTGAAAATTTTAAGCTAAAATACAGTTGTACATTTGAATTCATGCATGTACATGCATGCCATGGAAAACATGGACCATGAACCCACATATATGTATGGAAGCACATATATATGTATATACGTTCCCATCATCATGATGTTTAGTTTGGGGTACGGATTTTCGACAGGTAAAAATTGAACATGAGTGATTTTCACCTCATTTTTGTCTGTAAAAGGTAAATAAAATGGGGGGACTGTTTGTGCATTTGTTGTTCTGCAAATACGGGTTTATGGCGGGCCCTTGAGACTGTTAGATTACACTTTATACTGTTTAATTCAACTAATCTTTGTTTATTGTATTCATATGTAACTTGCATTGTACCTCTTGCTTTTTTATCAGCTTTCATCTCTAATGAGGGTTAGGAAGTACTGATGTGGTCTGGGGTTTGAAATTATCAACTTGGGGACACTTTAAAAAGTTTTATATCTTGATGAAGAGTCTAATTAATTCAATATATTTGCACCTTGTATAGACTTTTAAGATTTGAGCACTTTTTTAAGAACGGTCTGAGTGGTTGCTGGCCTACAATGTTGTTGTCCTTATATTTATATATGTGAGGTTTATAATTTGAATTCTAACTAATATTAAGTGTATGTGTGCATATACAAATTAAAAAAAAATAGAAGTTAAGAGAACAGAGATAGAAATCAGCATAATGATTTATGTAATTTACTCAAATCGGACTAGATTCAAGGATGGTGATCAGCGAAAAAATTAATTATATAAAAATATATAAAAAGCACGAACACAAAGCGATTTTTAAAATTTATATAAATCATAATCTTGAAATTAGTAATACATACTAATGGCACAATATGGTGTTTCACATCGGTAGGATCGAGTAATTTGAAATAATTTATATGTCATTTTTTGTCTTTTACTCTTCAAGGTGCCTTTTTTCAAAAAATAAAATCCGCCACCAGATACGTGTCGTTGAGACAACATTTTGATGCGTATGGACTTTCATATCAATGATGAAATGAGGTGAATCTCTATATGAAGAGAGATTTCGCCCCGCACTCTCAGGCGGATCGTAATTAGATGGCTAATAAAATGAGTATAACATATTAGACCTTTTTTTCTTCCCATTCTTGCTTTGAGAAAAGATCTCTTAACTTTGAGTTTAGAATTTAAAACACACATGTAGATAATACATAAATTTAAAAATTACTAAAATACAAAAAAATTGTATTATATAGTGCGTTACGAGATTATGCCACGTCAATACAATTTAAGTATTATTATTTATGACATGTCACGATTCTCATTGTTTCACATATATAAGAACTTTAACTTACGTAGTAAGTACAAAGATATTCTGAAATCTATATGCACATTTCCTTTAGTCTATTTATTTATTTATTTTGCCTTTGGTTAGGGTTTTTGGTAAATTATATGTAGATAATGTTCTCAGACAAAACATAGGGATGAATCAGATTCAAGAGAAAGGTTGAAAGAATTAGACACCAGAGCAAAAAGATGATCAATCAAGAATAGCAGCAGAGGATCCATTTGGAGCCAGAATTCTCAAAAGTTGGACATGTTGTGTACAAGATTGGGTCCATCCATTAGCAAATGTCTCTAAATACATTCACTTTGCCATGCTCGCAAGGGATTCTGTTTCAACATAACATGAATTTTAAGTCAATAGTGTTCAATTAACTGTATCGGCGCGCGTGTCAATTCGTATATCTTTCAAATTATGTATAGTAGCAAACATTTCTAGTTAATTAAGATTAGAATATATAAATATATATTTATTTATAAATACATAAATGCATTTAAAATTTATTGCGATTTGAATTCTGTTCCCCACACATGTGATGCTATTGAATTAATTAATCACTCGACAATCAAGACTAGGAAATTTATGTTCTTGGATCTTAAACTAAATTAAGACATGTCATTTAAAAAACAATGTAAACTATGAAAAAAATCTTAAAATTAACAAACAAAAAAGTACGTTAAGGAAGCACGATGATTGATCTTTTATTGAGCATGTCTCTTAGTTTTGTTATTTTCTCCCATGACAAGTTGTGAAGTAGCTCTAGAGAGAGCTTTGGCAATTTCTACAATAATTATATTAATTATCATTATTATGTCTCTAGATTTGATATAATTAAGAAGCTCTCCCATGTTTTTATGTAGATAATATTCGTCTATTTGACAGTAATAATTAATTTGATAATGTAATTATATGCTTTCGTTTAAGTTACCGAATGAAGTAACTATCGATTCTCTAGCAAAAAAGAGAGATGGAGCATTTTAGGTGAAAGAAAATCTAGCGATGAGATACTCGTGTCTCCTTATCACTTTGCCTTTTCATATTTTTTTTTCTGTTTCTTTTTTTTCCCCCTTTATTCTTGCTTTGATTCTTTAGATCATTTTGCCTCTTATTATGCGATCACTTCCTAATTTTCAGTTTTCAACTTTTTTTTTTATTGAATCAATTATATATCATTATATCAAAAATATTCATCATCAATAATTATAATAATTATCAATCAACAAATAATTATTATATATATAAACTAATAGTCGGTGCATATTTGATGCGTGTACATTCAATAAAAATAAAAATTAACGTTATTCAAATGACTTGAACGTAATTATTGTAATAGGAAAAAAAATCAATTAGCATCAATGCCAAACTCATTCATGCATCTTTGAAAAAATAACATAAATAAAAATAAAAATAATAGTTTAAATGGGAGAAATCATACTTGCAATAATAAGTTGAAAAAAATAGAAATATTTATGATTGTGTATAACCTTTATGGAATTATTATTTTATAGGAGAGAGAGAGAGAGAGAGAGAGAGAGAGAGAGAGAGAGAGAGAGAGTAGTTATTTTATATAAACATGATTTTTTTTTAAAATAAGAATATTTTAGAAAAAATATTTGAAAACATACCAAAAGAGCGGTAGGCTCTTTAATAATAACTAGTAGTTGTTGCACACTTGATGTGTGTGCATCTAATAGTATAATTAATGTATAAAAATTATTACAATATATATATATATATATTTAAAATTATAAAATTAACAAAAAAATAATAAATAATTGTGCATAAATAAAGTGGCAGTAGATGGTCGTTATTTATGCAATTATGAGAATTAAAAAAAATAAGGGTATTTTAGGAAAAGTATATGAAAATGCACCTTAGTGATTGGTGCACACTCGACATGTGTGCAACTATTAATAAATAAAAATAATAAAATAATATAAATGAGATATAACATAGTTACAAAAAAATTGGAAAGGAAAAAGTTGCATAGAATGTATAACATTCATCAATTATTGTGAAACTAAGTCGTAGTAGTGGAATATAAATGGGATGGTAGTTATTCTATAGTCACAGGGATAAAAAATAAAAATAATAATATTTTAAAAAAGTACTTAAAAACATGCCCAAAAAAAAGTAGATACTTTATTAATAATATAAATATAGATGACAAACATCAGTATTTTAGTCAAATTCAAACGTAAAATCTCAAATTTCGCTACTCAAAATTTTAAATTTCTCACGGACCATTTCTTTTTCCTCGATTTTTTGGGTTAATTTGTTCATTTTAACTTCTCATTGTGGATTATATTTTATGGGTAAGACGGTCAAGTTGGCCGTGCCTACATAGTTCGATTATTTAGGCTATGTTTGGTTACATTTTATTAAAATAATTTTTTTTTAGCAAAATGTAACTAAACATGTAAATAATTTTTAATTTTCAAAATACTTCTTCAAATCAATTGGTTTATTACCAAAAATATCAAATACATACATATACGTATCATAATATTTTATTATTTTTTTATAATAAAAATATTATTTAATTTCTTTTTCACCCCAAAAATTTAATTAAAAAATATTAATTTAATTGCTACATTAGAAGTTATTTCATCCCAAAATGTAAACAGACATACTAAAACTTCCCAAAATAATTTTTTAACTATTTTCAAAATATAAATAAATATATATCACATTCTCCTACCCCACTCCCAAAACTCATTCTTTCAAAATATATAATTCAAAACATACAATTCATATTCAAATATTACCTTAGCTACTCTTTTAAGAGACGAGAATACAAATAAAAGACATCCCCCATACCCTTTTAGAGTCTACATGCAAACAAAATGTTATTTTAAAGAATACAAATACATATAATAGTCATTTTACAGAATACAAATACAAATATATATATGTATATATATATATAATATCTGTATATATATAAATGGAATCCATATAAGGAAAAGAATACAGCGGCAAACAACTGAAACTGATGATATACTGATTCCAAAGCGAAGCACTATGAAAACTGATATATTCCTTTTCGGGATCCTCCTTGTCGGAAGATTTCAAATTTTATCTATCTTATTGTAAAAAAAAATAAAATTAAATACAGCTATCTTCCCAATCCATCATATGTTTTAAAAGAATAAATTAATACAATAGATAAGCATAGTATATAAATTAATGAAATTCAAATATAATTTTTTTTCTTTTTTGATTTGTTTTCGGAAGATTCAAGATTGAGGCTGCTTTAAGATATTTCAATAGGGGTCGCTGTTATTTCAATTTTTAGGGTTGGAGATTATTTCCAATTTTCTTTCCCATTGACAGTGATGTTTTGGTTTCTTTTAACAAGGAACACATCAAATAATCGAATGCAAATTTGTTGAGATCTTTGTGGGCCGCAGTCCTTAAAACGTTGATCGTGCAACCAATCAGGAAACGTGGGTTGTGGGCTCAAGTGTTTTTTTTTATTTTTTTAATTTTTCAGCTATACGAATTTCCCTTTCCCTTCCTTACACGATTTTAATTCAGTGGGGTTGTAAAAAGAAAATATGCTTTAGAGGGTTGAGCTAAGTTTCGAAGGCGACAGATTAACGGCCCAGATAGCTCGATTCCGTGTAAATAGGGTAGATGTGGGTGCGTCATTTAACTTTGAAATGAGATATCATAGTTATAATCAATTAATTACTTCGACTTTAGGGTAATGAATTCAATGCAAATTCTTTATTTTAATATTGTTATTTTCTTTATTATCAGTGGAGGAAGAAAGACCTACTTTTCCATCGTATTTATTGATCATTTGAAATAATAGACAGCTATGATCTATAAATATGAAATAGACACGAGATGACATGGAGACGGTGATACATTAAGTTTTAAAATTTTATCACTGACGTGACGCTAACATGATCGTATAATTTAATAGTATTAAAAATAAATAATGAAGCTGTTATTGTTGATAATTAATGACACATGTGCAAAGACAACCTAATGATTATGTAAGCAAGCAATTTCTATAATTTGTGATAAGAGTTTTGTTGTCACTAAATATTCATCATTAATTATCAATAATGATAATTTCATTAAAATACAATTTTTGTCGGTACGTAAAATTATTATTATAGTAAAATAAAATTCTTTATTATATATAATTAGTGCCAACAAAGTATTTTGTTGATTTTTTTTTCTTTGTGGTGGGTCTAATCATCCAATCCGTTAAGTATTATGATGATTACAAACTTTTTTACTAGCTTCATATGTTATTTGAAAATTTACTATTTTTGTTCTCATTCATT
>JACGDI010005363.1:81796-95674 GCA_014898725.1 Jacaranda copaia
GGGAATATGATTGTTGTTCGTTTTGTTTTGGGATAGTTGGAGAATATTTGGGGATACATTATTTGTCTAGTACTATTTTAGAAAAATTTTATTATAAATGTTTGCATTAGTAACTTTTTTTGTTGGATTGATGGGATGAAATGAATATTTTGATTTTAATTAATATGTATATATCGATAGAATGATTGGTATATGTATATTTATATACGCATTGCGAAATGATTTGTGAGGATGAATAGTAAAGAATATTTTAAGAATAATTTTGTGTGTTTAGGGGAGTAGGATTGAAAAATGTAACATGCTACTCATTTAAATTTTAAGAGTTGAAAATATCTTCAAAAAATGCTAACAAACAAAGCCTAAAGTATTCATTCTTCCAAAAAAATCAATTCAGATAAACTATTATAAAATAAAAATATTCAATTTTGATTCACTAACTAATTTAATAATGACTGAAACATGTTCACATTTAAAATCCATTGCACGTGGACCCTTTTTTATCTACGACGTAATAAAACAATCATAAAATTAAAAAGAAAAAAAGAAGAATTATTATTATATATATATTTTTGCTATGGTTCAAGATTTAAATATAGTAGCTGGAATTTTCACTGCGTCATTTATTAATTGCTGCCAGCAAATGTTGTACCAAAATTAGGTTGTAAATAAGCTTTTGACGCAGGTAGTTGTCCGGTCGTTTTCATTAATTTCAACATTTTTTTCCCCACTTTCCCCCAAAGTTTCCGCGGCCCTCTTATTATTACTATTATTATTATTTTTTTCTTTTCTCTCTCAAAAGGCATGCCAATGCCGTACAATCTCTTTTTCTAGTCTGGCCTTTGTCTTTTGGATGCATTAGTTGGTTGATGTCCTCAATAAATCAGACAAATTAGTAATTGCATCTTAATCCATGTTTCACGCATTTCTTAGAATTTAGACCAAAGTTAAAATAAATAATACTGATGCATATAATATATGCAACCTATCATGCCTTCCGGCTCGTGGCACTGTGTCTGATAGTTGCATCTAAATTTATTCGGTATTGTTCAATGACATCAAGTCTCTTATATTATGTAGAAAGTCTAGTATTTGACTTAAATGATCGTTTTTGTATGCACCTTATGTGTACATTTTGATTGGAGTTTTATGAAATTTATATTTTTATCTTCTATGATTTGATATTTGTATTATATTGATTTAATGTAAAATTAATTTTCTTAATTTGATAATTGAATTTATAAATTTATTGTAAAGGATAATCTCTAAAAAAAATAATAAATTATTGTTTATAATTTGAAATTAGATTATAAATAACTTAAGAAACTATCAAATTTTACTGAAGGGTAACTTTGCCATTTGATAAATTTCATCAATTTTAATCATATTCTGAAAAGTCTTAGGGCATATTTGTAATTTTAATATCAAAGGGGAGGTAAGTATAATCATCTATAGTATTAAGAGAGGACAATATGATAATCCCTTTTAACTAATGAGTACCTATATTAATTTTCTATGTAATAATTAAACTACACGAAATAAAGAATCACACCAAATGATATATGAAAATTCCAAATTATATATTGTGCATAGTGCTAAGTGTTTTTTTTTTTAAATAGAACGATCAATTACATATTTGATAAGTCAAGATTCATAAATTAATTTAATGCAATCGTCGAAAATTAATTAAATATAATTATAATTTCTCAATTAAAACTAAAGAAAAATTGTTTTAAAATAGACTAATATCAACGCTTGAATACAACTCAAACTCGACTTTTCACTAATTATAAAATTTTGATATCAATTTTTTCACTTAGGTAAGACTCCAATTTAACTAAGAATTGAAAACTAGTAAGCATAAAAAGGACAGCATTAACCACACGCGCAACAGCCATATTAATGGTACGTGATTTTGTAAAAGACTACACATTAGGGTTCGAATTTTGAATTTTGCTTTTTTTTTTTATTTTTTAAAAAAGTGAAATTCTTGAGTATGATATATCATATCTCTGTCAGTGTAAAGGAGAAGGAATAATATTAATGTTTCTGAATGAGAAAGAAATACAACTAATGTTGCTAATACAAATGGAAGAAGACGCACTTTATCACAAATGCTTTAATCGTTGCATTAAAAGACTTGTCATTCCACGTGATTGGCCCTACGCTATTTCTCCCAATAGTCGTTTTGAGTGCACCACTCCACTTGAAAGGCCCCCACCATATTCATTGTGCTTGCTCTCAATGATTCATACCCAATTTATTCTCTTTCTATATACTCGTCTCCTCATGTTTGTATTATTTTTTTATTTATTACTAAATTATAGATGAAAATTAAGAAAATAAAAAAATTGTATATCTTCATATTACTATCTTCAAAGTTTTACTTGGGCTCTATATCTTAACAGTCAGTTGCTTCAATGACATTGTCTTTATATGTATATATGTAAAATTTGAGATTTAAAATTCTAACAAATTGCTGGTACTGTATGTATGTGTAAAATTTAAAAAAATTAAAATTGAGAAATTAAATTACGTCTATGAGATGATTATCACCAATTTCCTTATAACAGGGGAGTTGATTTCAGTATCAAATGTATTATTATTTTAAGTGAAAGGATCATACACGAATCTTGGGTTGAGAATAAAATAACAACTATTTCAAAAACTCAAATTAACTTGCCAAATGAACAATATATATATATATATATATATATATATTTACTTAGAGATCTTGATGTAGCCAACATGAGAAGGGTTTGAGACCTTAACCAAAGTTCCAAGCTCAGGCACCACCAAGCACTTAGACGAGTCAGCCATGTAGAAGAAGCCCAAGCACTTGCAATCCTTGCTACATTTATCTCTACACTGGGCCAGATTCATGGGCCCAATCCCTTCATTATATTCACAAGTGTAATGTTGCACGCCTTCAACTTTGTAATAGTCCACTTTTGTGCCCTTCTTGCACGGCGGCAACATTGGTGAAGTGCAAGCCTTGCTCCACCCTGACAACCCTTGAGGCCTTGGACACGCAATGCATTGATCCTCGTTGCACACTCCCAACGATCCACATCGTTTAGGCAATTTGCACTCTCCTGCTTGTCCGTTATCACGATCAAATAACACATACGTGACTTCCCATGCACCCCAAGCCATGTTAACCATGTGAGTGTACATTCTTAGATTACCATCCATATCGACCCGAAGCAAAGTGTACGTGCTATTATATTTGGGCCGGGAAAATAATTGCGTCCCAAAAACTGTCTGAATTGCTTAAATTGAAGCTAAATCCTAGCTCAAACGCATAATTTGAGCCGTACTCAGGCTCACAATAGAAAACAAGGTAAGCCAAAGCACCCTTGCCATTCCCAAATTCATCCGATTTGTAATAAAGTAAGGGTTCTTGGCATTCTTGCTTTGGTAATACATAGCCCAATGTCTGCTCCATGACAAAGCTGTAAGGCCCATTAGAAGGATCTCTTATTGCTGACCGGCTGATTAGCCTAGTTGGGCCGCCCGAGGCTTTTAAGGATTGGCCCACCAAAAGTGTATCAGTTGGATGATCAAAACTTTGCCAAATATATTTGCCATTGGCATCATATAACAAGAAGTTACCATTTGGTAGCAAGTCTAGACCAACCACAACCTTGTTGGTCGTATTAGTTTGCCACGCCACCGTGCCAACGACATCGGCTAGGACCAAGTTCCCGTCGCTGCCGAAGGTTAGTGTTGCGTTTTCGTGGACCGGCTTGCCGCGATTGGCATCCCAAACCCATCGCATGATGGATTCAAATCTTGGATGCCCCATGCGTAGTCCTAAGATGAAGGCATTGGGAGTGGAATTATAGAAGCAAAGCGCAAATAGGAAAGTAGCAATACTTATGACACGGTAGTCGGCTAAGTACTCGACGGTGTACTCGCTGAAGTCGCCTTCGTTGACATACTTAAATGTCCTTGAAGGAGGAACAATGGCTTTGGAAAAGATGGACGACAAAGTGAGGAATGCGATTAGAAATATTGAAAGGGAAAATGGAGAAGACAACACTGTATTGATCATATGCTGGTATTAGGACAACTTGGTATAGATATTGAAGAAATTAAATTAGAAAGATGTTCATTTATTTATACCTTCATTCCTATCCAAAACTTGGCGCAAGTCTTTTTTTCATATTTTTGTGGGCTAGCTAGTAAATGGATTTTGAATGATCACCATAGATTAACTTTGACCAACCCCTAGATATATAGTACCAAAAGAGGAATTTGCAATATTCTAATACACTGGATTTTTTTATTTTATTTTATATTTTAGTACGATAATTATGTAAATATATTTAATTTTTAATTAATTATTATCATAAAAAATTATTTAATACATTTAACATATATTCATAATATGAGATAAAAAATAAAATGTAAATTAAAATAAAGAATTCAAATTAATCAACGTGCCCATATGAGAATTTTAGCAAGGAACGTCTCGCATGATCTTGTACTAGGAGAAAAAAGGGACTTAATCACAAGCTCTCAGATTTTTTTTTTTTCCAAATCACAAGCCCACAGTTACTCACGAAAAGCTTTTCTCCCAAAATTAACATGCAGCAGTTTGAGTTGACGTGATTGATTATTCCACCAGCAATTTCAGTGCCACCAAAAGGCATGCCTTTTTTGTGACCAAGATTTGAAAGCAGTGGTCGCTTATTATTATTGTGTGCATTAATCAATTCAAATTTTTTTTTCTTAGAACAGTGTTTGGTCTTCAATAATTTAGTCCTTGGCCCCAATCCTACAACCTTTTTTATTTAAATATTTCAAAGTTTTTATTTTCTAAATAATTCTTTTGATAAATGCTTTAGACATGGTCAGGTAAACATCCTCAGACCCTTTTTTTTAACCCTTCCTGTCCTAATAATGCATGGTCGCTTGTTGGTAATTAACGGATCCTCGGGAAATCAAGAGGAGATTTCCTAACCCCTAAGCCCGTAGTCGGCGGTTGGCGCAGGGCTTTTCATCTTGTCCTAACCGTCGCAATTTTTGTGGCATCAACTAAGAATATTTTGCATTAGGCGCCAGAAGAAGGAGAATATGAATAATTGCAGAGCTGACTGAGATAGGATAATTGCAACCATTTGTAGGGTAAACAATCGAAATCATTTTGAAAAAGTATGGGTACCTGCAATCAGTATATAAGAAGAATTCATACAACAAAATTTACACTGTTCGGTGTTTTCATTCTCGGTACATAAAATTTTTCTCAATAATATGACTGAAGGATAATTTAATGAATTTATTATTAAAAAAGTATGCTTTAATAAAATAATCCTTTTATAGATGAAAACTAACACCCGTAAGTTAAATATGAGTTTAGCTCTAAATATTCTAATTCGAAATCTACAAAACCCACGAAGTTGGTTAAGAGGACATTTGATTTCTTTCTCAAACTATTTTCTGAAAAAAATATATTTCTAAATTAAACACTCACAATTTATGCTTTTTAAGTATAAAATTTTAAGAAAAACTTTGAGACGGAATTAGTCCCTCGTCAATTAATATTTCTAGCATTTTGGGGAGCTTTCAAGATTTATTTCATTTTCTTTTCCTTTTAATCAACAGCACTTTAATCTTGGTTTTCTCCATTTAGACAAAAGCTTAACAGGCAAAAGGGTCTAATGCCACCACCCTAATTGCAATTATTTCCCCAATGCAGGCCCAAAAGGAAGATAATAATTAATTTTTCCTCCCATTTTTGGAATTTTAATAGTTTATTCTCAATTTTAATAATTTATTTGGGCAATTTTAAATTAATAAATACTAGCGCCGTGATAAACTCTGCACGGCGGATTAAACACTGCTGACATGCGATGGGAGCCACACCTCCCTGCATTCCCACCCTCAGGTCAATTTAGGCATTTCCTGTCCGACCAGAGTTCAATTCATTCAAAACCACAATCCCATTTCCGTACTTTCACTGTCATCTTATAATGCTCCCTCCTGAAGAATGGTTTGCAGAGTTGGCAATGTCATCTTCCGTCTGCTAATTTAGCTCACACATTTCAGATATTATATATTATTATTATAATAATAATGTATATATATTTATGTACACACAGATAAACACTCTCTCTCTCCCTCTCGGTATATAGCTCTCTCGGCAGTTAAGACGCTGCAATCCTCCTACCTAATAATGTCTTCTCTCTGTTCTCTCTAACTTGAATACTCCTTTTCTCTCTGACGCACTCATCATTCCTTCATTTACTCACTAGCATTCATTGCGCATTTTCCTCATTTCTATGCTGCGCCTGAGAGAGAAGAAATTTTAGATTCTCTGGGAATTCCTTTTGTTTCCGTGTGTTTGTGTGGAGACGATGCCGCTGGTCAGAGTGGAGGTGAGGAATGAGTACGGACTCGGAGCACCGGAGATGTACAGGGAGGCGAACAAGGAGGAGCCGAAGGAGGTTCTTGAAGGAGTCGCCGTTGCTGGCCTCGTCGGAGTCTTACGTCAGCTCGGTGATCTCGCTGAGTGAGTTTTTGTATAATTTCTTTTGTCTGTTTCTATAATTCAACGGTTCGGCTGATATTTTTAAGTTCTTTTTGGTGGCAGTTTGAGTTATATTTCGTTGCCCAGTACTTAATTTTGGGAAATTTTGTAGCTTTGTTCACCGTTTCATTTTAGGAGTGTAAAAGAGATAGAAGAGAATTTGCGTGAATGTTTGGACTCGATTTGAAGAAAGTTCCTACAGTCTTATTCGGTTTAATTTTTTTAGTTTAAATGAGGGGAGTTAAGTTAAATAGTACTGTGCTAAAAAAGTTTACGAGATTAAACGAATTTTTTATTATATATATAATTTTAATCCAAATCTATATAATAAAATTTTTAATAATAAGTAAATAATAATAATATTTTATTTATTTATTTTTAGGAAAATATATAATAAAATTATTTTTAAAAAATTATAGTTACAAATTTTAATTTGACTATACGAGCTCGAGCTTGTCTAAGTTGATACGGATCGAGCTCGAGCTTGTCTAAGTTGATACGAATCGAGCTCTTTTACTTTTCAATGACGAGTTTTATTAAGTTTTCGTCTATTCCAACAAGTGAAGCTTAAGTTAGGTTATTTAGATTAGACCAAATTTGAATTCGAGCTCAAGCTCACAAAATAATAAATGAGTCGTGTTTGAATTTGTTAGATTTGGGTTCAGTTAGACTTGACTCGTTTACACCCTTATTTCGTTTAATTTAGGAATCTTGTTTGCTCACAGGATGCAAGTTAGTACATTTTTGCAGTTCTCTGCGAGTTGTTTGGACTTGGAAACAAATTTTTTACTATCTGAATTTTGCGGTGTTTGTTGTAATGCCAGGTGAATATGGAAAAAGAAATTATGGTCCATTTTCCTTTCTGTACGGTGTACTGGTAACATTTTGCTACACACGGGAAGATTTAGCTTAAGATGATTGTAATTTTTTAAATGTAATTTAGGTAGCAATTGGAGCGTGTGGTAAGGGATAAAAGATTGTTCTGACGTTGTATGAAATGAAAATACACCTGTATCAATATGAACATACATGTCCATTAGACAAAGAGGATATGAGGGGACGAAGTTACCAGCATAAGCCCCTGAAAATGCAAATGTATCTTTCCTAAAAAGAATGAACAGAAAATGAACTGAATGATTATAAATTGATTTCAGCAGTGCAACATGTTAAATTTATTTCTACTGCAAAAGAAAGAAGAATTCCTTTTTGATCCATAGATAATGCATTTTATCCAATCAGAGCATGGGCACTAGCAACCTGTTTTGCTTTCTTTTTTTTTTTTGTGCTTTTTTGTTTTCCCTTTTATTTTATTTCATAGTTCAGTAGCAACCTCGTTCACTTCAGTAAGCAAAAACGGTTTATTTGATCTTAAAACAAGCCGAATTTGCTTCCTTAACGTACTTCTTAAATATTAGTGTTTCCAAATTACCAATCTATGATTTGGTTAGAAGACCACATGAATGAACCTCTACTGATGTTATATCTCAAATTCCACACCACCCACCCACCCACGCTCCCCAAAAAAAAAGGAACCACAAAAGGACAAGTATAACTAAGATGGCTGTTAAAAATGGCATACTTCTATGAAAAGTAAATATTTTTATTTTAGGCTGCTCTATCTGATGGCGGAACTTTCTGAAGACTTGTTTATGTCTCCCATTTTTTTCTCCTGCAGCTTCCCCTTTCAATGTCTTCCGCTCTTCTTTGTATTAGTATATCGTGTCATGGAGTAAGGTTTGACTTGATCAATTCATGGAGAAATTATCATTTAGTATATGATCATAGCTTTTCTTGTATAAAAAAGTCTCTGCTTCTGAAGCTGTTACACAGATTATGTGCACATGCACACATCCTGCAGAATGCTTGTTGGCCCTAAGAAGACAAATGTGTTTGGTGTTCTCTTTGCTTTGATCTTGGTCATCAACAATTTCGGGCATAGATAGGTTAAACTGACATAGCATCTCTGTATGTGGCAGTTTTGCGGCAGAAGTTTTTCATGGCTTGCAGGAAGAAGTGATGATCACATCTTCTAGAAGCCATAAATTGATGGGTCGTGTTCGACAAATTGAAGCTGCACTTTCTCCACTTGAGAAGGCTGTACAGGCGCAAAGGAGCCACTTACACTTTGCATATACAGCTGGTATGGTTAATATCATGGCCTTGGCATGTTCAACATTGATACCTATTATCCCCTCCTAAATTCCAGTAAGTGATTGTAGTAACTGCACATTGGCCCCTTCCAACATGCACGCATAGCTGCTTCTTCATTCAAATTTCCATTTAGATCCGGCTGGGTACTTTTTCTGCATTATTTCTGTTCTATCGTTTTAGTTCCTTACAAGAAAAGGCGATTGTAGGTTCCAGTTGGCACCCCCATATCCGATGTGACAAAAATCATTTTGTATATAGTGATGTGCCGCAATTTATCTTGGATTCTTACGAAGACTGTCGTGGCCCACCACATTTGCACTTGCTTGACAGGTATGGAAACTCTTAAAATTAAAATCCTAATCCTCGTTCTTGGCCATGCAAATAAAAGCTTGTGCTTTTCTTTTAGGTTTGACCCTGGTGGCCCTGGATCTTGCTTGCGAAGGTATTCAGATCCAACTTTCTTTAAGAGAGCATCAATTGCATCTGGTGAAGCAAGTACAGCGAAAGTCTCAAAGTATGAGAAGCACAAGATTAAGGTAATACAACAACATTAGACATGAATAAATTACAAGAAAACAATGTGTCTGCTGTATGCTTTTTAACTGCTCTAATTAGTGCTCTCCATTGGTTGGCAATGTTCAATGTTGATGTAGCAGCAACCCCTAGGTAGAGTTGAAATGTATCTGCATTAGCATTAGCTAGGAATTGCGCTGAATCAAAAATTTTCAAGAACACAATATGCATTTGAATTTCATGATCTGCGATATATATGAAATGATGGAGACAGAACTTTAGGGAATCTGTAATTAATACTTAACAGTAAAATGAATTCCTAACACCATACTTAAGTGGGTTGTTGGATAATGAGTTTCCAGTGAATATATATTAGGTTTGGCAAAAGTGATTTGATAAATTCTTCCAATGAGGAAAGAAAATTTCCAAGAAGTCAATTTTGATCATCTAATCTTACCAGAGTAATAATTAAGCATCTCCCTATCAAGCTTTTTCAGAAATGTGCCATTGAATATGGTATAAGAGTATTAGACAAGGGAAGGTCCCAGGTTTTTAGACTCACAGCACCGATTATGAAAAGAATCTTCACATTCAATGCATTAGCTTATATTGGTATCTAATTGCACCAAAGGAAAAAAAGAAAAGAAAAATAATAGAATAACCCAAACTACAGATGCACTTGGCTGCCCGTTCTTTTGTAAAGTTAATAGGTTTTATGATCCTTTTACCTTTTCCTTTCTATAATGTTGCTTACCTGTCATCCTACTAAGCTTCACTGAAACTGGAGCAGAAACGAAGGCCGTGGCGCAGGAATGGAGAAGTGTCACAAGGTGCATCATTTTCCTACCAAAGTGGCAGGTACATGTCACTTGTGCTTGTATCCTGAGGTGGAAATGGGAAATGAGGGGTCACAAAGCGAAGATGGTGGTGAAAACAGGGAATGGACATAACATTAGGGTTGTTCAATATGACCATTTACTGTGACTTTACATGATAGGTACTAAATCTGTAATGTTTGAACATTGCAGAATCCAGTTCACTCAAATTAATTTTGGCGGGCACGCTGCGCCTTCTCAATCAATGTCCACATGTGATGCTACACTGAGACCAGATTTGAGTGAACAATCGAATTTGGATTTGAGAAATGGGTTGAACTACAGTAAAGGTGATTTCTCCCAAAGTTACTCAATGCAACCCAAAGAACAAGAATCCAGAGATTTCATTTCTTCTCCTGTAAAGAGGAACCACAGTAATTGCCTAGATTACAATTTTCTCAAGGAAGATGAGGAAGACATAACAGATGCATGTGATGATATTCAGATCAATCTAACACAAGGTCAAGGTGGCTGCAGTTCATATTCTGTTGATTGGGATGAACAGAAAGCTGGACTTGAGCCTACAATGCAGGATTATAATCATTATGACATGACACATGAGGGTGATCGTGATAGAAATATGGAATCCTTCCCAAGATTGGATCTGGAAACTCTGGGTGATGATGCTGTTAGCTTGGAAACTGTCCACAAAATGGCTTTCCAGACTTGTGATCAAGCTTTGCCGACATTTGAATCTGGTGATAACCATCCCGATGACTTTGAAAGTGAAAAAGATCATTTTTTGGATGCACTTAATAACATTGAGCCAGAATCTGAACCTGATATAAACTGCATGAGAAAGCAAGAAGTGGATCATTACTCTAAGTTAGAGGACAAAGCAGCAGAGGGTGGGGTGCCTGAGCTCATAAAACATAATTTGGAATGTCGAACTTCAGATTCTGAATTTAATTTTCCAGCCAATGGTTCTCCTATCAATGGTGTTTGCGGACATAACCCTTTATCAATGTCTCCAGAATCCCCTTTTGCAGTTCTCTGTTCTATTAATAGAGTACCAGCCACGGATGAGTGCAACTCCATCCCCTCCGTGGATAAGGCTTTACTATCAGCTCAAAGGGTTGGAAAATTATTGAGTCCAGGTAGTCTGCAGGGCAATAATTCTGGTGGGAATGGTGAATTTAATGAGAGCACAAATATAGAATCTGTTTCCTATGAAGTATCATCCTGCTTTGGAGACGGCAGGTCATGGGTGTCAATTATAGGAGATACAAGGAACAGTCCTGAGTCTCGGAAACCTGCAGCAGAAAGTTCTACTGTTACTTCAGTTACCCTCTGGACTAATGGTGGCTTGCTAGGACTGCAGCCATCAAAACCACCAGATTGCAGTGTATTAAATGATTTTTCTCAAGATCATTTGTACAAGAAAGAGGGGAAAATTAGCTCTTCTAGTCAGTGTATCATTCTCAGTGATGAAGATCTGGGGAGACAAGATAAAACAGAAAGCTTAAGAGATATTGCAGAGGGTCTGGATACAGATAGCTCCACAGGCCAGGAAGACCAAGAAAGTGGAATATCATTCAGGAAAACGTCATGGAAAATCTCCCCTGCTGATTTAGACATCAAACTTGGAATAACTGATGATTTACTTTATCCAAACAATCCAAGTTTTACCAGAGCCAATGTAACAGCATCTGGAAGTTCTCTGCCTGTCAATTCAGAGTTTCAAGCTGCCAGAAAAAATCCAGAGAATACCAGAAGTTCATCCCGAATGTTTGAAATCAGCAACAGATTACTTAACACTGGATCCAACAAAAACCTGCTGCATAGTGAGGATGAAAACTCGAGGCATGCTGGCTATCGAATTGCAAATGCTATTGAGCAGAAAAATCATCAAAACTCTGCATGTAGAAAATTTTCTGGACGAAGTAAAGAAGTTTTTGAAGGTGAATCTATATTACTATCACCTTCTTCATCACCTCCACTTGCACACATGAAAATATCATTCCAACCAATAGATGGCTTTGAGACTTCAAAGCTGAAACTAAAATTTCCCGATGGAAGCAGTAATGATGAAAGCAGCAGAGATTTTTTTCCTTCATTTCAGTTGGTCCCAGAGTTATACATTACTCAGCGTAATGTTGGTCCAGACTTAGATGATGACACATTATATAGATCATCACCTTCTTTATCAGATGAATGTCAGAGTAATCAGTCTGAATCAAATTCTGAGCAGTGGGAGACTGGTGAATCTCCCAGTGGCAAAGACCCTGAGTTGTATGATTCCCTTTGCAGAATCTCTTTGAAAGAATCCGTCACAACTGTCCTGGAAAATGGGAATGCTTGCCATGGAGATATCCATGAAAACAGTGGATTTCAACATCGTTTTGTTGAAAATATCATGGGAAATCCTCATTCTTGTTTTGTTGATCTTCAAAGTTTCGACACCCAAAATCACTCCTCCCAAGAACTAAGAAAGGATACCAATTCAAGGGATCTTGTGGAGCCAGAATTTGTAACTACTACTGACCCTCCTGTTCAACGGCAGAGTTTGCAGCAACATCCAGATGGTAAAGAGGACAGGTGTGAGTTAATGCCTATAGGCTTGAATTATGCACTTGATCTCAAGCATCCAGCATCTACAAATTCTCAGCAACCTAAGCTACCCCTCTGCAATCATGATCAAATTATCGAAACCACAATTAAACAGAAAAGGAAGGTCTAATATTCGGTCTCCTTTCTTGTTTTCTACATTTATCTTAATTATTTAAGCTCACTGGGGGTCATATGATCATGCTATTCATTGCATGCAGCAATTCAGCTCCCAGAATTCAAATAACCAGGGCAAGAGCATAGATATGAAGGAGGACTTTCTCCACCAAATTAGAACAAAAGTGAGTTACTGGTAACTGGGGCTATTATTTAAGTCTTTGTGTTGCAACTTCATTCTACAGTTACTAGGTAGCAAATCACATACAGATTAACCAGATAGAGATTAGTAGTAATGTGATAGCAGCAATTCTACTGTTTCTTATTAATCTGCTTCACCACTTGATCGATTAGTTTACCTAAAAAATTTGCTAGGGATTTAGTCAAATAATCACACACTTTGGTGTACCGTCTATTGTCATGTGCAAGGTGCATGATGTTTGCCATATGCATCTTGTCTTCGATACGTCAGCATTCATTTCATTGTGTTGATTGTCTGCAGAATTGGATTTTATGCATCTATGTGCTGGCCTACTGCTCACAAATTTTGTAGTCTATCGCTCCTGTCTTAGATTGTTCTAATTTTCTTGAACTCTATTACCTTAAGTGTAAGTTTTGCATCACACAACCTGTCGAGGAACAATCGCCCCCACAAGCATTTAACCAGCTGCATGGTTGTTTACATCGTCCCTCTTACCGTTGAACTTTACTTTCACCTGTGGTTTGTGGTTCAGTCATTCAGTCTCAGACCAACTGTTCCGGTGAAACCAACTATTCAACCAGGGGGCTCTTCCAACGTTCAAGTCACTGCAATTCTGGAGAAAGCAAATGCGATTCGCCAGGTCTCTCTCTCTCTCTCTCTCTCTCTAAACAAGTGGAAAGGTAAAAGGCCAAAGATAATCCATGTATAATTAAGCACAAGTTACCTCAGCTTGACTAACTATTTCATTCTGTTTCCTTTTCAGGCTGTTGGAAGTGACGACGGAGATGATGATGGTGATTGGGGTCACACTTAAATTTCTAACCTTTCCTGGAGGTGTCAGTAAGTAATTTTCACTTCCAGAATAGGCGATCTTCTGGTAAATATTTGTGAATAACCCCAAATTCCTTTGTGTAATTAATTTCTACGTTTTTTTTTTTTTT
>JACGDI010005363.1:95966-129298 GCA_014898725.1 Jacaranda copaia
AAAAAAAAAAAGAAAGAAAGAAAGAAAGAAAATATCTTTATGACTTTTTCTTAATCAGAATTATTATAATTCTTAGACAGCTTTTCCACGTCTTCAAATCCCGTTATAAATCAATTTGCTTCAATGAAGTTGATGGTGTCGACGTTTCTGATTGAATAAACCAAAACAACATTGGACATATTTGTGTTGATTTGGCAACTTTTTTCTTTATTTGCTCACTTTAACTTTTCTCTCTCTCTTTTTTTTTTAAATTTATTTTTTATTTTTTGTGTAGAGATTATATTGAAACCCAACACATATTCGAGTAAAGTAATATACGCGTTAAATCTCATCTTTATTTTCACCATTATTATCTTGTTTGAATTCAAACTAAAAAGACTACATATCTTATCTGTATGTGAACTGACCCTACAATTTTCAAGCTTTGAGAGTACACATATGCGAGAGCAACAATGGAACAAAACAATAAGAACAAGAGAATGGACTGACTGGTTTATACCACCTAATCCATGAACCATTTCGTCCCTCCCACAATATCCCTAACAGAGGTGTCAATTTTAGAGTTTTTTTTTAATTATTATTTACATATCCATACATTTAGAGTTTGCTAGAATTTGAAATTCTAAATTTTGTATATACAAGTGTCAGAACAATGTAATTAGTCGCTAGGCATGTTAATTTTAGAGTACATATTTAGAGTATATTAAGCAGAGAAAAATAAAAATAAGAAAAAAAAATAAGAAAGAAAGAAAGATCATGGCACAATAAGATGCAAGCATCCAGATCTGTGACTCTTAGATTTACAATGTCATTACTATAACTATAATAAAAATAAGCTAACGGTTTTTACTGCTATTCTTATGCTTTCTGTGCTTTATAAGGTCTACGAGTGCGAAGGGCTCGTTTGTTTTTATTTTCAAAACCTCTTTTTATATTTTTTATTATTTAAAAATTAAAACTCATTACTTTTATATATTTTTACTTAACATATTTTTATTTTTATTTCAAAACGTATTTTTCAATAATTTATATATCTTTTTTATTATTATTATTATTTTTTTTTCTCCGCCTATAATCTACTAAATCCAACATAATATTACTTTTCAATAATTTATTCAAATACGAACTTATTTCAATTCATTTTCACTAATTGCATTTTCAAATTTTGGAAATAATAAAAAAAAAATGAGATTGAAAATAAAACCAAACGACCTTAAGTTTCCCCCTTGCATTAACTTGGATATAACAGCTAATTGACACAGTAGTTCTGATTAATTATGTTATAATTATTAATTAATTAGGAAAGAAGGGAGACTTTCTTTTATTTATTTATTAATTATTATTATTATTATTATTATTATTGGAAGTATCAAGTAAAGCTAGTTGAGCATTTGCCACAGAAGCAAGCAACACGCATGGCTATTCACCTTTTCCAATACAGTCAAACTGCTTTAAGTTGGCCAATGTTTAATATTCACAAAAATGCAGCAAGATCTTTTTTGAGCAAACTTAACGTTGCTACTATGGCAGTCGTGCCATTGTTAAAAAGACTTTGCTACTCTTAATTGGACGCACTAAAACGTGTTACAGCTTTCTCAAGGATTCCATAGGCAGAAAATTTCACTTTTAAAGAAAATTTTGGGCAAGATAGTTATGTAGTTATCCATCTCACGATTCCTTAAATTTCAGGTTTGAGTTCAAAAAATTTTCTTATAGTTGGAATTGGGTTACTCCCATATTGAATAAGGGTGGTCGAACGATTCAATCGGACTACAAAGTATAAACATATTAGAATTATCGAAAATTCTCAAGAAAACCCTCCAACATTCAAATTAGTAACACTCCAACATTCTCAAGAAAACCCTCCAGTATTGAATAAGGGTGGTCGAACGATTCAATCGGACTAAAAAGCATAAACATATTAGAATTATCAAAAATTCTCAAGAAAACCCTCAAACATTCAAATTAGTAAATGAAACATAAGATACATTAAAAAAAAGAATTGAAAATGGACGTCCAGTATGAGTTATTCCATCTCTAAGTGTGACGATTGTTCTTAAACAAATTTTAAATCAGAGTTAGATTCTTGAGTTGAATTTCATCAACTCAAATAAAGATACGATTCTTAATACATAAGTGACAATTATTCTTTTAAAAAAAACGCTTTAATAACACCACACCATAATTGATATACACAAACTACTTGCAGACAGTATAGTACATAGTTGGAACATCTCCTTTAATAAATTTTGTTCTATAAAGACATCCCGTAAAGTAAAAGTATGTATGAATCTTTCCAAGTAAAGAATGAAAATGGTTGTTTGAAGATGCCAGAAAAGGATGGTATTGGAAATGTGGCTACTTTTGAATTAATCCAAAATAAAGAAACCTTTATTAAAGTAATCCCATAATCAAACCCCACTTTTGCAATTCACTATTTTGGAACTGAGAGCCACCCGGACCATACCAAAAAAGAGAAAACAAAAGAGTGATTAAAATATGGTAACAACGAACAAATTCTATGGTGGATTATTGGAGATGCCTCAAAAGAAAAAGAGTTGCAGCCAAAAAGGAATAGCATTAGTGTAGGCTTTGTTTGTTTGGCTCAAAATTTTAATGACATTTTTAGTTAAATAATTTAACTATAATTTTTAAATTATTTTTCGTATACGAATCAGACGCCAAATAATTATAACATTACATTGTGTCATTTAAACAACTAATCTCGTTTAAAATCTTTAATAAAGTTGTGTTCTTGTACCAAATTTTCAATTAAGACGATTTTTTTCACACTAATGACAACTCAAATTTATTATTAAATATGAATAATTCAATTTTATGAGATATTATTTCATCAACATGTATAATTGAAGTTTCTCAACATAAAAAGATGTATTAATAAATAAAGAATAATTTACAAATTATTTCAAAGTTGTCAATTTTTTCATCGTGATATTGGTCAATTAAGTATGACTACTTTCCAAACAAATAAATGCAGCATTACAGGGATGTAATTGGATCTCTTTTTTCCAATAAAAAAACTATCTTTTGAGCCCTTTGTGCTTCTTCTGTTCTTCAATAATACCATCGGCTGAGGGACCAAAAGCTAAAGGTACACGTGAAATTGGGGAAAGTACCACATCAAAAAGTTTCAGCCATCAGATGTACATATTTCCAAACATTTAACCCATGCATGCTGCCCTATGGTTAATTAATTTTAATTTCACCCACCGGCCTGTTAACCCCACAAATCATTAATATTAATTATTGAATCATACAGTATGGTATTAATATTTTATTTTAGAATACTATTGTGTATATATTTAATAATAATTCAAAAATCCACTTCATTATTAACATGCAATTGAATGATATAAAATTTATAGTCCGTTTGGTTACTTCATTGGGGAGCACTTCCAGGGAACACGGCAAAAAGTATAAATAGGGGAAGAAATTAAAAAAGACCAAGCTGGCCAAAAATAATAATTATATGTCCGTTGACTTTAAATATGCAATGACTGACTCATTAAATGTCATAATAATTTTCAAATATTTATATTTTCCTAGATATATTAAATTAAGGCTTCACACCCTTGTATTTTACAAAAAAAACATAATTAATTAATTGTAATGTAATTATATCGATATAATTGTCTTCTATCACTAGATACGTATTTATTACCAAAGGTATAATATTCTGGATTTAATATTTTTTAATACGAAATTGATGTTTCAAATGGAAGAAAATAAATCTATGGATTCTAGGTCAAAAATGGAGTACTCATTGAGTATGATTTGAAGTGTGTGTTACATATAGTACAACTATTTTAATTACTTTTGAATCAATGATTGGGAAGTAGGATGATAGGCCTCATTTTTTTTAAAAACAAAAAAAGGCGTGAAAATTTCATAATAAGAAGGAGTAGAATTAATTCTCATAATAAAAAATAAATAAATATGTTGAAATGTTTATGAAAATTACTAAATTAAAGATAAATATTGAAAAGCACGTCAATCAATTAATTTAAATAAAAATACAAGTTAGCACTCGATCTCATTGGTGCCATCAAATACAGCTTAATTGTTTACTTATTTAACTAGTAAATTTCAATTGGATATATGAATAAGCTGATCTTTAAAAAAAAAATTCATTCGTTCGCACACTAAAAAATATAATATCCTACCATGAATAATTTATAACTTGATTTCTCACACATTTCTCTGTAAGGTATATTGTTGATATCTGATCCTGCAGAAGAAAATTTGAGGAAAATAAAATTTGAATACATAATTATATTTAACTTTTATCCACCTTTCATAATATCTTTTTAAGACAAAACTCCTTGCAAATGCATACAATTGGAACAACTAAACAGTTCGGTTTAAGGATAAGTCTGGTCAATATCAATACGAAGATGGGGGGACTGACGAGCAAGCCACATATGTACCAATTAATTAACTCATTAAAACCTTTTTCTTTCAAATATTCCCACAGCTTCACTGTTACGATTAAAACCATGTATGGAATCATGTCAACTGTGTATATATAGTCTGTCAACTTTGAAAAATCTTAATTAATTAAAAAAAAAATTAAAAGCAAGTGGATTTCATGTTAATCAAATCAGAAGACCTTTTTAGCTTTAACCCCTTTAATCTTTATCTTTATGCTCCCACTTTTGAACACTTTGCACTCAAACCTGCCTGGCCTGGAACCCACTTTTGTATAGACTTTCAAACTAAACAAAAATGATCGATAACGTGAATAATGATGTGGACAAAAAGTTCAGCATCAACTTTTATACTCACCCTTTCTGATTGGCCCTTGCCTTCTTTGCTGCTGGCGGCTCATAGTATTATTCATGCATACAACATATATATATATACACACACACAATCTCAATTGATCCCTTTTACATGGAATTTTATGTCCCAACATTTTTTGTGTGCACTTTTTGCTTTCTCCCTTTCCTATTTTATTTGCTGGTCCATGGACCTATGACCTATCCCATGTGTATTTTCTTTATATATATACGTACACATATGTTAAAAGTTTATTCGAGTTCAAACTGTTGATTTTTCACATTATGTGGTAAACTTATGCTATTAGATCATAAGCCGCTCAGTATTTTTATATATTTGTCAACTTATATAACCACACACATAGGATGAAGCCATGCCCAGGGATGGAGCCAAAAATCATAAATGTGATCAAACAAGATTGAAATTATAAAATATTTAAAATATTATTATTTTTTAAATAGATAAGATTTAATATTTTTATATAAGTTAAAAAGGGTGACGGCCTTTCCCATGCATTTTTTTAATAGAGATGACAATAGATTAAGTTTAGGGGCAAATATACTAAGATTCAAATTTTGATTGGCCAAAATTTTTGTAGACCCGGATCCAATCCTCATTCATTAAGGGTCTCTCTCTCTCTCTCTCTCTCTCTCTCTCTCACACACACACACACACACACCCCAAACCCTTCTCCTAAAGGCTCCCTTCCGTCAAAATCAACCATGCACTTTTCCTCTCCGTTCTAAGACATACTTAAAGTTATTGAACCACTCCTCCCCCTCTAATTGTACTTTTTTGCTTTTGTGAAGCACATATTCATATCTACATATATATATATATCAAAACCCTATCATACTTCTTCGTCAGACAAGAAATTCCTGCACAATATAAATCTCTCTCCTCTCTCTCTCTCTCCCTCTCTCTCTCCCTCCTTATAGAATATGGCCGAGGTCCAAGAAAGCACCAACTCAGCAGGGATCAAGTTGTTTGGCGCTACAATTTCATTGAAAGAGAGATCAGAAGCAAACAATGATCATCAGGAAGAACCGAAGAAAGCCGATCGGACGGCGGACAAGAAGCCAGACAAGATTATTCCATGTCCGAGATGCAAAAGCATGGAAACCAAGTTTTGTTATTTTAACAACTACAATGTTAATCAGCCAAGACACTTTTGTAAGGGCTGCCAGAGGTATTGGACTGCCGGAGGGGCCCTTCGCAATGTCCCCGTCGGTGCAGGTCGCCGGAAAACTAAGCCGCCGTGCCGGGGGCTATCGGCGTTGTCAGATGACTGCTTGTTTGATGCATCCGGCGTGCGACAGTTTGGTTTCGACGGGGTGGAGGAGTGGGGAGTGGCGGCCGAGCACGGCGGTTTTGGGCATCTTTTTCCGGCCAAGAGGAGGAGATGCGAATCCAATAGTCAAAGTTGTTGATGATCTTCTTGTTTGTCTTGTAGTTCCAAGGATAAAATTATTAGAAAATTAAGGGAAAAAAAATATTATTGCTAGTTGCCTAAGCTTCTCGCTGTACATACACCCCGTACGAGTTGATCATAATTTAATATTTGATCCATTAGTATTTAACTCAACTATAGTGTTGATATTTGAAGAAGGTAATTTCAAAAATGCATTTAAACTGTGGATAATTCCATCATCCTTATATGATCTGTGCCTTTTATTTGGTTCAATTGATTCGATCTGATATAATTCATAATTTATAAGTCAGTTCATCGGATCGAAAATATATAATTTCAAAGTTTATATAAGTGGTTTTAAGATCTAGCTCAGTTCACCCTATTTATATTAATATTTTTTTTTCTATTTCATCAACAAGTAGAAAAATGGAATCTTTCGAAAGAATGCAATAAGAGTATGGGAAAGCAAATCCTTTAATCATAAATCAACAAATAACCCAGTTCAACAATCATGATTGGTTATCTAGTATAATATCAAATTCAAAATTACTTATTTTGAGTTGAAATCAGAATATCTAAAGAACTACTTAAATTGGCAATATGAGTTTTCTCAAACAACTCAGTATTAAACCATATTAATAATTATAATTTACTTGTCAAATATTGTTACATACCTATAAATATTCTATATTTCAACATCTACATACTCACAATCATTAATACAATATTAAATTCTTTCCAAATAGTTTACTTCCTCACGAACACTAGAAAATTTTTAATGGGCAAACTTGAATAACCTAACCAAATCCCTTTTACTATTACAAAATATAGATTCGAGTTGATCTGATATAGATTCGAGTTGATCTGACTCTAAGCTCATCTTGAATTGACTATTAACTAAGAAAATATGTTTTTGACCACTAATCAATATTAGTTAGAATCAGATATAAAGCATACATTGAGAAGAACCTTATGAAGAAATATAAATGGTAGGCCTCAGCCGTCTAGTGATGATGACTTGGTCTAGTAGCATGGGTCCCAGGTCATGATCTAGATTTAAAACAACAATATTTGATTGTTTATAGAATAATTGTAACATTGTGAAACGAGAGCCACAAGGGCGTTGCAGGCATGGAGTTAATATAAATTCTTTTCAGGAATAATATATATATATATATATATATCAAAATTAAGTTGTATAAATTGATGAATCAGTATACAATTTATAATTAACATATATATACGTACGGAAGGTAAAAAGTGATTGGGAATTTATTTTGTAGAGTTGTTAATTAAATCATAATGGCAAATAAAAAGAAAAAGAAAAAGAAATTTTCTTCATTCAATATCAACTACCATAACAATTATATATCTCAGAATGTACGTACAAATATTGGTAATTAATTTATTATATCCTTCCAACATAAGAAAGTGCAGATATATAATTTATACACCTCCTCAACAAATTACAAAACTAGCAATTTTCCACCCAGAGACAACCCAGCAGAACAATTAATAACAATCCAGAAAAGAAAAAAGATTATTAACGATGAATCAATTAATTATTCAAAGACAGAAAAATAATGGAGACAGTACTGGATATTCAAATTAAAGGTACTGGGGCAAATCAAGCTCCTTGAAGAGCTCCTTGCACTGTGGCAAGGCTTCCTTCATGGTGAAGCCGAGTGGGTTGGCATAACGGACGTTATCGTGGAAGCCATTGTGTACTGTGAGTGTGACCAGTGAGGATGGCTTCCGAGCCCAGCCCTCGTCGGGGATCACATCACAGTCAGCTCTGCTGCTCTTCACCAGCGTCACATCGCATGATTCTGTTCCGTGATCACCTTCTACCTCCAACCGGTACACTCCCTTGTCGTTAGTTTCGCCCTCCAAGCTGTATGTTACGTTCCCCTTCTCCTCGCCTCTGCATTCCAACCGCACCTTTGCTCCTACAATTAATTGGGAGAAATATACGGAATTTGATTTTGATATTAAAAAAGAAGAAGAAGAAGAAGAATAAAAAATTGAATGTGGATTGAGGTGTTATTATATTTTCTTTACACTGATTACTCTCTCTTATTAATTTACTCTGAGTTCACTTTTAAAATACAATCATAACACCCAAAATCTCACTTTAAATTAAATTCTCTACTTCATTTTATATTTCTTATTTTTATTTCATTTTACAACGTTTATGAAATTCATTAATTATTATTTTTTATAAAATTAATTAATTAAAAACCAAATACATTTAGTATACGAAATATGAAATACAGCAGAAGATAATTCAAATTGTCAAGATCTGTGAATAGCGCGCAATTTCAAAGAATTCCTTTGAAAACGCTTGAAAATTTTATGTATGTAGCATTAATACGAATTATCACTCATCATAACATGTAATTTGAAGACAGGCGATCAGTGTTTCGTTTGTGCGCACCTGGCATCAACTCGCTGAGACGATTGATGAAATCGGCGCGGCAGACTTCGCAGTAGACCTCTCCTTGGACGAAGAATGTAGGTGCAGCAGAGTGGGCGATGCCGGGAAGAGACAGCAAGCAGAGAGCCCCAACAAAGAGGACTGCAATTTGTGCGAGCCTCGCCATTTTTCTTCTCTCCTCCTTTTCTTCCCCTGTTTTCTACTTACTTCTCTTTCTCTAGCTTTTTCAGGCCTAGGGAATGAGAATGCACACAACGGAGAATTTCTGAGCTGTGTGCTTGGGGAGATCGGTGGGCTATGTGTGTATATATATAAATGTGTTGGTAGTTATTTCTGTGAGGCTCAAAATTTATTCGATTCTGCGGAAAGCCAAACGAATCTCTCTCCCACACATTCAAATCGGCGATCTGAAATTACTGGCCGGCGCTAATAGCCTAATTTGGGGGTGAAAATTGTATTTTCAGTAATCAGAGAAGAAAAAGAAATGCAGACAATCCAATGTTGGAGGAAATGTCACAACTGCATTACTTGGAAGTTGGCAAGTTCTCAATTATTATAGTACTAAAATATAGTTGAAATTATTTATTTTAATTGATATTTATTTTTTATTTTATATTATATACGCAAGAAGGTCAAGAGTATAATATACTTTTAAGCAAATATTTGATCCATACACGTTTAATATGTCTCTGAAAAATAAAATATATGATAAAATGTTCAAAATATATCGCGACAGTCATATGATAATATTGACACTGCAAATTTTGTCATAATATTATAGTTACAATATTTCATTTTGTAGGTCGTTGATTATTACTAGTGACAACTTCAAATATTAATATTTGTTACTATTAAATTATATTTATTTAAAAAATATCATTATTAAGAAAAGAGAGGTTTGCTGTTTAATTAATGCATGTTATTTGTAATAAATTTTACAATATTGTCACTAATTATTTTTTAAGTGATTATAGAGATATTTCCATAATCTTTCCTTTTTCAATTTAATAATATTAAATTAACACATAAAACTAGCTAACCACTTTCTTTCCTTTCATAAACATATTTGCTTGCTAGCCTTCTTTTTACTACTTTTCAGGATTCATATTTTTAAGCGAATTAATTTAGAAAAAGATGAAAAAAGAATTAATTTGGTGGGTTTTTCGAGGAATTGTAATGGCAAAATTTATATATTTTATTGAATATGTATTTTGCTAAAAAATAAACCATTATATTTTTGGAAATATTAATTTAAAATATTGCTTTATGGACAATTCCAAACTATGAGTTCTCATTTTATGTGTGAAAGAGTAATTGAAGCCGCCATACAAGGAGTGTAAGATGAGTCGAGTCGATTCATGAGTTCGCATGATTATAACTGGACTCGAGCTTCATAATGAGCCGAGCTTGAGCCTTAATTTAGTTATTCAAAAGTTCACAAACCGGCTAGTGAGTTTTTTTCCTATTTTTAAATATTTTTATACATTAATTAAATAATTATTATATATTAATAATTGCTTGTTTTCTATTTTTAAATATTATATATATAATATTAAATTATTATTATATATTAATAATTAAATTTTATCAAATCAAGCTGAGCTTTAACTCAAGTTTAAAATACTGAATTCGAAATCAATATTTTAAATTCAAACTTAATTGATTTAGACCCATAGATCATACGGATTTTTCCACGTTATGAATTCTCCGCAACCACAACAAACAAGTCCTCTTCTTGAATCAATTTGTATTGATTGAGATTTGTTGACAACATCTATTATTATATCATTGTCGCCCATTGAATTTTCCTATCATACCAGCACAAATGTCATTTTTCCAATGTTATAGATATCCTAAATCAGCAATTCATGTGTACCACAGCTCCACAACTTAAAAATTTCAAGCAGTTTCAAATATAAATTGCAAAAGTGGGAGCTATTGTAAACTTAATTATCTTCAAATTTACTAACAAAAAGATTTAATCTGTATTTGGATTTAAGAATTTGAAAATTAATTAGCTCAACTTTATTTAAAACAATATATATTGAACTTGTTTAAATAATTACCGATTAGTATGACTTCAAGTCTAGCGAAACTTGTTTTGAGTCATTTTTTCAAGTTTATGATGTCAAGCAAATTTAAAATTTTGAGACGTTAGTTTCGCCAATATTTGCTCAAATAGATTTCTCACTTTGACTTCAATATAATTTCTTTGGATCTCTTAATTTATTTTCACTTTTTGTCATGCGCTTTCGGTTCGTAAGCTATTACTGGATGGATAAAAAAAAATGAAAAATCTTCCATTTCAAGGCAATATCAACAAGATTAGGAAAAGAAATAAATAAAATATCTAACATCAAACATTGAAATAACATAAATAGAAGAACAAAAGTACATAAATCATTTTTTTTTCTTCTCCATCCCTATTCATAAATACATACCAACTCAAATTCAATATATCATAAAGAAACCATCAAATTGAATTCCAAAATTACAAATTATGAGCTTGTCGCATTTAAATTTAGAATCCACCTTATGTCAGAATCATTTGAAAGACTCGATACTTTCCCAATCAAATTCATCAATCCCAATGCAAATCTTACCTTATTTAACACAAAATATAGCAAAATTTAATTATTTAACCCTACTAGTTGCCCTACAGAAAGAATTACATCTATTCTTCTAAAATTATTTTTTTTTCCAATCACACTAAAAATAAAAATAAAACTAAAACTAAAACGCGCTCAAGTGTCAACAAATCAGAGTCACTATATGGCAAAAAATAAAATTATGTATTTTCAATAATTTTTTTCATTTCATTCAAGAAAATGGATAAAAATGATTTATTAGAACTGAAGCAGTGTGCCAGAGGGAGACTAACCGAGCCATGGTTTAGGACACAGCCGCATGGCCCGCATCAATGTTCAAACGCTCCACCAAAATATCGGACTTGCCATCTCTCTCTCTAGAGTCTGCTGCCTTTTCTTTGACAATTACTAATATAAATAGCATTCATTCTCTGCGTTGAAATGGCACTATCCCCACCTCTGTTTTTTTCTGGTTCTTCTAGAATTCTTCGCCATCGGAGCACGAATTCTGTTAACCACAACAGTCCGACGTCGTCGTCTTCTAATTCTTGCTCCCCTTCTCCTCACTCTTCCTATACTAATTCCTCGTATCATCGCCCAGGGCATAACAAGAATTTCATAGCTTTCTCTGGTAATCACTCTTGCTCTTTGTTCTTTCTGACATTAACGGCTTTCACAATATTTTCGGTTTTGTATGCGTTGGACTAATTTCTTTGTATTATGCCGGTCATGAATTTGTGCTCAACATTTTAATCTATATGCGAGGGAACTGTGAGAATTCTGGCGCTTAGTGTTTAACCTTCTATTCTGTTTACTTTTCTTGTAATTTGGTTGTGAAAACCTTTAGTTTTGTAGAATCTTGTGCGATGAGTTGAGGGAAGATCAAGAATTTTGTGAAAATATGCATGTTTTGGGTTCTTGTTTATTTTAGAATTCTCAGGATGACTATGCTCTTATCTGCCAACTGTCCATTAATTTTGAACAGACGACGCCAACTGTAATTCTGTTGTGAATTCCTTCTTCGCTGTCAAGGGGAAGGAGGGAAAAAAAAAGAAGATAGAAGAAGAATCTTGATATTTGATATCACTTGCGTAGCGTCTTTTAAACGGTCACTTTTGTCAACGAACACGTTAGTTTTGTCTCAACGAACACGTTAGCTTTTGGAAGTTGCAAATCAAAGATTTTAAGATTTATTATTTCTTTTATAAAGTTTGTGCTTACGTATTGGTAAAACCCTTATGCTTGCTGTGATTGTTTTTTCGTGAATCTAAGTCGATGCTTGAGCAGGTTTTTGTTTGTGGGATGTGGACTTTTTCTTCCAGTCTTGATTCTTTCCTTATTTCTTCTGTTTTAGATATTCAACAACTACAGTTATACCTGGATTTTCTTTTTCCCACTGCTGTCAATAGCCTTACTGATGTCCATTTGATCTGAACAAGGTTTAGCCTTAGGCAACCTCTCAGAGTCTAAATTGATGTTCAAAGCCTTTGACCAAAACCCAGTAATTCAGAAAATTTTGCACCCAAAATTCTAGTTTATTGTCTGTTGTCCCTTTGCTTAAATGTCATCTGTCATTCTAATTGAATCCCCACTACCAATTTAAAGCATTGAAGATGGACTACATCACTCAATCATGTGCATGCTGCATTATAAGCGAGGTCCACATAATGCAGTCACTTTTATGCAGTATCTTTACTATTTGATAGCCACACATTATGTGTTTGTATTAGCACGCAGCATCTTTGCTACCTAATGGCATATACATACTTGATTTTCACTCTGAGGGTTTAGTTTACATGCACCTTGCAGGCATAAAAAATATCTGGAAGCATCAAGGCTTCAGAGCTCAAGCCATGAGTACAACTCATAGATATCTTTCATCACCGAGGGCCATGATTAATGGGGAGGATAAACCCAATCATCTTCTTGTTCTTGTTCATGGCATCATGGGAAGGTATGCATATTTTTGTAATTGTAAGGAAATAAGAATCTCTGCCCTATCAATAGACCATTTGGAGAATGTATAGAAGTGGGCCTCCAATTTAATAGTATAATGTTAGTTTGTTTGAATGAAGAATTGGTATAATGGATAATGGAGTTTAGATAAAAAAAAAAAAATAGAAAATGAGCACTGTGAGTGGAGGCCATACTTCCTGTGTCTTTCACTTCATTTAAGGTCAATTTCCTTTATTTTGCTGTGTTGGATGGTCAATCTGTTATTTCTTGTCAGATCTCATTGAATTTGCAGCACTTATTAAGAAGATTTCTAAATGATTTAGTTTCATGGGATTGACATCGCTAAGTTAATCTTGGAACATTTTGTAAACTGACTCTAGTATAAATTCAGAGAATTAGCTTTGAAACTGAGTAGAGTTCTCTATTCTGTGATCTGCCATCTTGTGGTAATCTAGGTAAATACTGGCATACAAAATTTGAACATTCAACAGGAAGGCTTAGTTTCATCTGGAAATTTCCGGGGATTTATATCACCATCCACGTCTCGTTAAATCTAGTGGTTAATGTGGTGCTGACAGTATCGAATTAGAATTTTATTATTCACACAAGAATCTGTTCCACTTTTAGTCTAAGCTAAGAGCATGAGGTCTGTAGCACAATTGCTCAAGAAAGAATGAAAATTGGAATCTAGCTAATATCTCATATCTGGCTCCTGTTCATATTTCCTGCTTTGCTTTTGAGAAAAAGCTTTATTAATTTTTGTTGTTAATAAAATATATTAAAAAAACAGTTAACACACATTTCAATGCATGTTCATGTGTAATTTTTATTGAGATTTATTGCTGAAGTTTCCGAGCATTGCAGCCCAAGCGACTGGACATATTTTGAAGCAGAGTTAAAGAAGCAATTAGGAAAAAAATTTGTGATATATGGTAAGTAGTTTGTATAAAGTGTCATTGTATGGTGTTCGCTAAACTAACATGAACTTCAATGTTATTTTTATGATTTATGTGATTTTTTGTTGCCTAGATTTGACTTGGGGATTTATCAGCTCATCTTTTTTTATGGAGTGAAGTGTATAGTTAAGGGTAGCTGGATATAAAAATGATTAATAACTAGCACTGTTTTGACAAGCCACTAGTGATATATCTACCCCATTGGATGATACCATATAGAGGGGGTTTTGGGGGATGTTTCATGGTTGAGTTTTCGGCGTTGCAAACCCTTGTATGCTCTGAGGTACATGTGAGATGCCTGCCCTAGTCTTGCATTCTCTTTTGATCAATTGGAGAGGAAAGTTGGTAAGGGATCTATTAGTCTTTCTTAATTCATTAGTATCTTTCTTTCCTTTATAGGTACCCTTTCAGATCTAATGCTGGAAGTTTTCTTGCCTTTTCATTTGGTTAGCATTTATAGGTACCATTTCTATTTGTAGCAGAAAAGCAAAGTGAGAAAAGGATAATAAGATGATCTAATATGATGTAAATACAATTCTGTGATATTACATGATAAATGGATGTATTCGTTGCCCGTCTCATAGGTTTTGTCCTTTCCCAACACTTTTAGATAATTGTAATGGGAAGTACTTAGGAAGTTCGGAGTTGGTGGATAGACAATCATGTTTTGCCAAGATGTAATGGTGAGTTAATATGGAACTACTAAATTAACAACTTTCCATGAAATGGGTTTCTGGAGGAGCTTGGCTAGGAGGAGGACTAGAGATTGTCTATGTAAAATATGTTTATGTTCTGTGTGAAGATTTGAAAGAAAGGCATCTGCAAGTTAAATGGATATGATTTTGGAATACTGCCTTGCACTTTATCATTTCCTTGGATGAATTTTTTATTCTCAGTGCATTTCTAGATTAGTTTTGTGTACAAACATTTTTTTTTTGGTAATAATTGAGCATGCCATAATTTCATATAGCATTTTAACTTGCGTAACATGTGCAGCAAGTTCATGTAACATGTACACCAAGACTTTCACTGGCATTGATGGTGCTGGCGAACGACTGGCAGACGAAGTAAGTTTTTGGGAGGTTGTGCTTGTGCATGCCTTATTATGTATTGATGTAGCTTAGACTGTGAATCATGAGTGTCTGGATTTCTTTGAGCTGCCACTATGCCTGGGCTACAAGTCTTTTTCTGCCGTCCATATGGTGTGGTGTCTAGTCCCTATGTTGATAATTGGTGTTCCTAATCGGATGTGTAAGGTTAAATTTTGTAACTTGTGTTGCATTGGTTTTACAAAAATGTTTGCCTTGAGCAGGTCATGCAGGTTGTGAAGAAGATAGAGAGCCTAAAAAAGATATCCTTTCTGGCCCACTCCCTTGGTGGATTAATTGCGAGATATGCAGTCACTGTTCTATATACACCTCATGTCTCTTCAGGATACCCTGATGATCTGGCTGCCTCTACTGCTACAACTTTCAAAACCTACTCCTCAAATAATGGTTTGATTGCTGGACTGGAAGCAATTAATTTTATCACCCTAGCAACGCCTCATCTTGGAGTAAGAGGAAATAAGCAGGTATATTTTCTAATGTGGATATCAACTCATATTTCATATTGTCATTTTTCATGGAACTAAGGAAAAATGGTTTATTTTAGCCCTTTTCCTGATTTAATGGCTTCTGATTCTACCTGGAGGTTCTTAATGTTTAAAACACCCACCCACCCACCCAATAAGCAGAAATACAACTGGTGATGTCCTCTGAGAGATTGGAATTATCATTAATCCTCAAATTTGTATGATTTCCTCACAGTTTCGGTTCTTTCTACCATTCCTTTTTCTCCGCCTCTTTGTTCTTGAAGGTCCTAATGCTATAGTTGGTCCTTGGGTTTTAATAAGGAGAACATTCACTTCAAATAAAGTGTTTTCCTTACTTCAAATAATAGTACTTTGTGCTTTATCTTTTTAATAATTCTCCCTTTTCTTGCCAAAATCCAGGGTCAACAGATAACATAATTGACTATTCATAGTAAATTCAATTTCTGTTGATGTTCCGATTGAATAATCCATTGATGTTATCTGGCCTGCTCCAATATTAAACTTTTGACAAATGGTTCTATGCATCATGGACCCAACATGATTTAACTATGAACACTTATTGTAAGTGGTAGTCGTTTGGAATCTGACTTCCAGGCAGTTAATTTTCTTCAATGATTCAGCTTCCATTCCTTCTGGGTGTGCCTCTCTTGGAGAAACTTGCTGCTCCAATTGCCCCTATTTTCGCTGGTCGAACTGGCAGTCAGCTCTTCCTTACAGAAGGCATGCCCCATAAACCTCCTCTCTTATTACGAATGACATCAGATTGTGATGATGGAAAATTTATGTAAGTGCAGTTAGCCAGGTAACATGTTCTTTAACCTCTTCTGTCTGTTAATTTTATTTGGAGCTTATTATGCCGGATTGTCTCGCAGAACAGCACTTGGCACTTTCAGATGCCGGGTTCTTTATGCCAATGTCTCTTATGACCGTATCCTGATATTTACTCTTGTATAAGTTGGCTCCCAGAACATTTCCCAGTTAATTACTATAGAAATGGTTCTTCTCTGTTGTGTTAGTTATTGAGATTCTTAACATATTCTAGATATGGTTGGTTGGCGCACATCCTCCATACGAAGAGAAACAGAACTTGTTAAGGTAATTACATTTTTTCTTATTGACTAGTTGCTTATAATCTTTTGATTCTGCAGCTGTAAATATTTTCATTTTAATTAACTTAAATGGCAAGTTTTAATTCTAACAACTCAGCTATTATTCTGTAATAAGTAGCCGGATCATATTCAACAGAATTTCCAGAACAAACTCATGACAGTATGCATGAATAAGGTTTTGTGTTTAAAAATAACTTCTCATTCGTTTTGAGAAGCAGTTTCGTCTTAGACCTAGTTAATGGCCTAATTTCCTAGTTATACCACCAATCGTGCAAAAGATCTTAATGTAAGCTGGCTTTAGCTTCTTGCAGCAAGCTCCTGGTTGCAGATCAAGTTAGGTTGAAATTAGACAAAAAGTCGCCTCTTAGCACATGAGAACTAGTATCTATGATGCATTACTGAATAAGAGCTGCTCAATAACAAAGTCACCAAGTAAGGGTGTGAGATGATAATTTTTCATTACTATGCCCAATTTGATGCTGTTTAAACACCACGAGTATTAGTAGATGCAAAGCTAATAAATGAGATGTTTTCATTTATGATCTTGGGATTGGGACATTGACTCTCAGTGGAGGTTGTTCTTGGCTGTTTGAATTGAGCCTTATGTTCTGCTAGGAACAGTAGAAGAAATGCCTTGTTATCTCGTGATGGTACCTTGATTCCCAAGATAGTCTTAATAAGTGGCCTTACCTCAGGTAATGACAAGGTCTGCTGCTTAGCGTTTTTTACTCCAAATCAATTAATTGAGTTCAAATCTTGGCAGAAATCTTGATTTTGCTACTTTATTTTAAATAGATGACTCAGCCAACATATATTTAGCCTTACACTCAGAAAAGTTGCATTAGGGGAGGGATTCGGGTTCGGGTTCGAGAACCCATCCTATCGGGTATTTACCGATCAGGTCAGGTATATTTAGTTTCCAAACCCGGTCGGGTATTTATGGGGTACTCGAAAACAAAACTAATTATACATATGTTTGGTTTTATTTTAGAATTTATTCAATGTTTGGATTTAATGCTTTTGTGAGTTGTGAGTTGTGTTGAAGTATAATTATGATATTGTGAAAATGTAGAGCGTGGGGTTGAATGTAAATTTGTGATACATAGATGATGATGATGATATTAACAAAATGTTATAGTCAATGTGTGATGTATATCATATATTAGACATTAATGTTTATATCCAAGTTTTAAAATTACATATTAAGTGAGATTTAGAACTTGTGAATAATGAAATGTAGTGCTATCAATTGGTCCATAACGAAATAAATAATAAATTAATAAAATTTTAATTTTTATCCATTAAAATATATAAAAAATTTAGTGGGGGCTTTGGGGGTACCCCATCAAAAAATGATACCCGAGCCTGGGTACCCACAATGGGGTTACCCAACCTCTGCCCACCCCTAAGTTGCATAGCTTCTTTCTACCATGATGGAATTTCAGAATAGGGAAAGGATGAAAGGTGAAAAAAGATTTTGTTACTTTTAACCACTGGAATGAAGATCATACAACCTCGGTCTTTGATTTGGGATGCAGTTTTAAATGAGAACAACCTATATTTGTAAATCTGCTTCCTTAGGACAGAACTTTGGTTATGCAAATTAGCAAACATGCTAAAACCCAATCAGTAGCCAATGCTGTTTCAGCATTACAAACTGAAAGAAGCCCCACAAATTTAATAAATGTTAATTTTCCTTGAGAAATAGCGTTATTAAGCAGTTTATTCTCATTAATCGTTCCATGGTCTAGTGGTTAGGATATTGGACTCTGAATTCAGTAACCTGAGTTCAAATCTCACTGGAACCTCTTTTTGTGGTCTTTTTGGAGTAGAACTTGTGTTTTCACACCAAACAACTGACATTTTGCATGTTAATTGATGTCATTAATTAAGAATCTTAAAGAAAACAGTCTGTCACCAAACAGTTTTCTTTATTTATACTGGTTTGGCAGAGAAGAGGATATAATTACGAGCTATACGGTCCTTGCAATTAAGAATATCAACTTCCAAGCTCATACTATCAAATGGTTCCATTGGTCTAATAGGTACTACGTAAAACTGAGAATGATAAATCTAGAAGCCCAGGTTTTGAATTCTGGCAGAACCTTTATATTTGGTCTCTTTAGGATAAAAACTAGTTCTGTTTAGCACGAAAAGTGGAATAATATAACTAATCTAATCAAGTTTCTTTTTTTCTCTTTTTAAGTGTTTCTCGTAAATACTCTCATCTTAACAAGTGGTTCCATGGTCTAGTGGTCAGGACATTGGACTCTGAATCCAGTAACCCGAGTTCAAATCTTGGGGGAACCTTTTCTTTTTAATTTCTGCAGAGCAAGATTGGCTATTTAAGTGATTTTTCATGTTTGCATATTTTAGTTTCTTTTCTTCAAAAATCTTAAGACAGATGCACAGCGTTAGTTTCTTTTAATCCTGTAACTTTAGCTCAATCATAGCTTGATATTTTTTAGATAATGTAGTCAACTCATTTCCTCAAATATGTTAGTTCTGGAGATGTTTCAAGAATTACGAGTCTTGGTGAGACCTTTTCTTAGCCTATTCAAGAGATTTCTCATTCTTTCCCTGCAGAATTAGTAAAACCTCTGTTTTCTGATACTCTAATGAGAATTTTGTTTTTGAAACTGGCAGCCTCCTGATCGGTCATTGGATGGCTACCAACATATTGTTAATGTGACATACTGTCCGCCAGTGTTGTCTGAAGGACCACATTTCCCTCCAGAGGCAGCCAAAGCCAAGGAGGCTGCTCAAAATGAACCCAGCACACAGAATACCATAGAATATCATGAGATTATGGAAGGTATTGTTTCAATTTGGACTAACTTTTGATTAGCTTGCTGCATTTCCAGGAAATGACAGTTAGTCTATTGCAGATGAGATGATCCGGGGCTTACAAAGGTTAGGATGGTTGAAAGTTGATGTCAGTTTTCACTCGGCATTCTGGCCCTTCTTTGCTCATAATAATATGCATGTAAGAATAACTGCAAATTTATCAATATATATCATTATATTTCATGTTCTTTGTCATCATTTCTCATCGATTTTTACCTTTCAAATAAACAGGTGAAAAATGAATGGTTGCACTATGCGGGAGCAGGAGTAGTCGCTCATGTTGCCGATACCATAAAGCAACAAGAGAAGCAACAAGATTCTTCACCATGCATTGGCGCTAGTTTGTAGATGTACGTACATTGACAGTATGATGGAGCAATTCTGTTCTGATCTGAAAGAAAGATTAGATTCAAAATTTTTCCTCTGGGTATGTGTTGGATTCCCATCTTAACAAATTAAAGCCAGAGGATAACAAATGGCCTGGTCTAAATCAATACCATGAGTTGTAAATCATTAACAAATAGAAAATGTCTAATATAAGTTTGTTTGATATCATCATGATTGGGGTATTCAAAGTAGGGGTAGCAATGAAGCTGATTTGGGACGGGCTAGCGGGATATTTTAACTCAAAAACTGATCGAGTTTGAATTCAAAACCTGCGCCAACCACCTCAACCGGAACCCAGAATTTGGTGGGTTTGTTTATTTTATCTTTCAATAGAAAAATGTATAAATTTTATATTTGAACTAGTCTGAGTAACATGTATAGTTGTTATCTTGCCAGCATAACATGTATTGCAATTATAAGTACTTCTTTATGAACCCTAGATCTTAATTTTCTATATATTTATATACATATAAAAATTGGGATGCAAACAAGAGGATCTAATTAAGAGGATGTTTGGTCAAGTTCATTGAAAATCTTGTAAGTTCTTATATGTTATAAGTTATTTTTGAAGTTTATAAAATGTTTGATGTTATTTTTAAAATAAGTTATTTAAGTTTCTCAATAAAATAATATTTTTGAACTTATAAGATGTTAGTAAATTATAATTTTGTAGTTGAAATGGTTAGAGTTATAGTTGCTTGTGAAGCTTTTAAAAATAGCTAGAATTTCCTCATTTTTCTTAGGGAGAAAAAAATAAATTTATAAGATCTTAAAATAAGAGTTTTATAAGTTCATTTTTTTAAAAAAATTTACCAAGCACAATCTCCATTCAAATACCTTATTTTTTAACTTCTAAGTCCACCTCGGATTGACGGGCTTTGATTTACTCGACCCCATTGGCATTGCATCGTCGGCTCTTATATGAATGAATGAACAAGCTTAGGAGGAGATGGATTAACCCCCAAAGAAAGCAACTCTATATGTATCCCATCTTGCAAAAACATACACAAAGTGCACTCAAAGGTGTCCCTTTTCCTTTATTTGATCACATTATAGAGCAACCAGTGGCATTGTCATCGCTAAACATGGTGGTGGCACGTTCGCTGAGGATAGCCGACGAGGGTGGCTGCTGATAATAGCCATGTTCGTGCCCATTGTAGCCATGCTTGCGATAGTTGTAGGTAGAATGTGGTGGCTCAGCCGCAGAATTATTAGCCGGGCTGCTGTAATAATTCTCATAATAGTGGCTGTAGAAATCGTGGAATTCCGGGTTGTACGGAAAGGGCCAGAACTCCGCCTTCCGACCGGTCTTCCTCACTGCTTTCAAAACCTTGTTCTGATCAGCCCACCCAGTTACTGTCACCTTTTGCATGTTCATATCTATGTCAATGCTGTCCACTCCTGTCAATTTATTTCACATGACCTCAATTAGTAGCGCGCAGGACAAATTAATTAATTAAAGAATATAGTCACAGCTAATTTTTGCTTTTGGGAATTTATATAAAATAAAATTATGTATCTCGTGGGAGAAATTATAAGGCTTTAATTAATTAATACCATCTAATTTGGAAAGTGCTTTCATTACTTTGCTCTCACATCCTGGACAGTCCATGTGCACTCTCATCTCCGCAATCTGAAACAATAATATAGCATAATTTTGTAATATATTTTGCATGTCTAAAGATGATAAATCACCAGGGATTTTATGTGTATCAAAAGTATGAGTTTATAATTGACATCATTTCTTGGATGCAAATCACTCATGTTGCCAAGAATTGTGTTTGTGCACTAAATGCCACAAAAAGAGGGGGGTAATTAGAATGAAAATTTATAATGGTAATATGATTATAACGGCATCAAAGATATCAAAAAACGATTTAGTTCAGATATATCTAGTTCATTTTGATAGATAAATACCAGGTTTAATTATATTATATTATAAGCATACATGTATTTCGCGTGTTAAAATAAATAATAAAATACTATGAAACATGAGATCCAACGTGAGTCGGATCGAATCCTATGAGTTGATGACTCCACTTAACAACAACATTATAAGACAGAAAACAAAAGCATGTATGCACATTGATCATCAACACAAACACATGTAAGAAAGAAAAGCTGACCGTCATGATTTTAGAGGAGCTCAATCTCTATCTTAAGTTGTTTTTCCTGTAATTTATATATATATATATATATATATATATCTGAGCCCTGGAAGATTTTGGCGAAGAACCTTCAACATATGTCTTATATATAGAGAGAAAGAGAAAGAGGCCTGTTTGGCTGCTTCCCTTTTTGTAGATAATTGCAGAGCAAGTTATATTTATAATAATCATGCAAGGATTACTACAATATTCAAATGGTCCTTCCCACAATAATCCCCCTTAGCTGCTTTCTTGTCAGCTTAGCTTGCTTCCTGTGGAGGACCCAGCAGCCTGAAATTATACTGAAATTTCTTTAATTCATTATTGCAAATACACGCCATCAATCCCATTTACTTATTATTATTATTATTATTTTTATAATTATAAGTAAACGAAAAGTTAAATAAAAAAAGATTAAATGGGTTGTACATTAATATGAGAATTAAAGAAAGACTTTGTCGTCAATTTTTCTTAATAATATGATCAAACATAGCTGACGCGGTACAAATGACAGAAATATTAAGTGAAGTTTACTTTACACTTAACAATTAAGGAAGAAAAGTAGAGGGCATTGGTGCAAAGGTCATTCCCAAGAAAACGACTCCTTAGCCAATTTCTTTGCTGTCACGTAGTTACATACTTGACTTATATTACTATATAATTTATGAATTTATTTTTAAGGCAAGTTGTTTTGCATCTACACCAAGATGAAAAGCTCTTCGAAATAGCAATTTAGAATATCCTAACTACGACTAATTAAATTACAAATTAGAAAGTCTTAAGCTTTGAATTATAAACTATGTACAATCAATTGCCGGCTCTTATTAATCTCCTCCTATACAACACTCAACATTATGAGGGTGAGCTCAGAAACTCCTCAAAAACATCATATTAGATGTTCGAGAACTTATATAAATTGTTTAAAAGTGTTTGATAAATATTTTTACAAAAAAATTTATAGGCTCCGTAAATAAAATATTAGGAGTTTATAAATTTTTTTTAAAAAAATAAGGAGTTTCCAACTTATTTTTAAAATCTTAACAAATTCTCTTACTTTTTATCATATTAATTATAAAATTATCATTACTAACATTTTATAAGTTTTAATATCTTACTTTATCTAAACGCTTGAAGAATTTATTTTTAAAAAAATATTTAATATCTTATAAGCTAAAAAAAATATTATTAGATATAGATACTTATAAAAAATTTTAAATAAATTTAGCCAAACACCCTTTAAGTCAGAATCTCCGTATTGGAATTACCAGTACTGACTACTGATGACAAACATGGGTTGCTAGTTGTTGGCCCAATTTAAAGTGGCTAAGCCCATGAAACACATGTGGGCCAAAACCAAACTTGAGCAGTTGGGTCTGTATAAAGACATTTTGGGTCGAGATCAAATTCCACACATATATGTTTGGACAGTTGTAAAAAATTGATTCTCTTTCTTGTGCAAGAACCAGCATTATGGTGAATCCATATGCTTAAAACCAAAATCGCTCTCTCAGGTTATGTCAGAAGAACAAATGGAGAAAGATTATACTTTGATGAAAATGACGACCAGCTTAGTGGACAATACTAAGTTCACCACGTTGGTTTCTCCATTGAACTTTTGTTTCTTGCAGTGTGTTCGCTCAGTATAAATTCTGATCAAGCAAATACTTCAAATCCCACCAGTAGAATTAAGTAGAAGTAACAATCCCTTAAGATAGACAATGGCAGAAAAGGCAGGAGGAATTGTGAAGATAGGTCATGAAGAAGGACAAAAAATGGCCATTTCCCTTCTTGAAGAATTTGAAATGCCAAAAGGGCTTCTCCCCCTCTCCGATGTGATTGAAGTAGGATTTGTGAGGAGCACAGGCTACATGTGGATCCAGCAAAAGAAAAAAGTTGAGCACAATTTCAAGATGATTCGCAAGCTTGTGAGTTATGATACTGATGTAACGGGCTATGTGGAGAAGAAGAGAATCAAGAAGCTCAAGGGAGTGAAGGCCAAGGAGCTGATGCTGTGGCCTCCAGTTAGTGAGATAACAGTTGATGATCCACCCACAGGCAAGATCCACTTCAAGAGTCTTGCTGGCATCACCAAGACTTTCCCTGTTGAGGCCTTTGCTGCAGGCCAGTAATGAAATCAGTCTTATATTATAGTTATCCATGATCCATATGTGGCTCTCAAGAAAGTTCCAGATGTTTTTCTCATGTCTTTCTCTCTCAATCTTCATTTGAATGTTTGTTCTCATGAAACAAACTTGGTTTAATGGAAAAATAATGCTGTATTTGAGGCATATATTTATATTAGAAAATATATACATCCATGTTCTGATATTAAACAGGCCTTTGATTTACATAACTTTCCTAAAGTTCCATATTCACATAATCCACAGAAAAATAATGCTGTATTTGAGGCGTATATTTATATCAGAAAATATATACACCCATGTTTCTGATATTAAACAGGCCTCTCTTTTACATAATTTTGGTAAAGTTTCATATTCACATAATACAAGAACAATCGACACGCTATAAATAGAAAGAGGGAACTCCTTCTACTTGGGGAGCTTGTCTTCATCCAAAGTTGTAATAATTTTTTAAGCAGTTGGATAAGAAGCTTGCATGGCAATGCCACAGAGACCTTCTGCAGCGTCAATGTCCCTTTGCATTCTAATGTATCCATTCTCTCCCCAACTGGTTCCCCATGAATTCTTGACCAACCAATACTTGGTTCCATCACTAGTTTTCCCATACCCAACTGCAGTCACACCATGGTCAAGCTCAGTTCCACACTCTCCTGTGAAAACTCCACTTGAATAGAATTGGAAATCAGATCCACTAGCATCAATAGCAACGGATACTGGTTGGTGAGCCACAGCTTTCTGCAATGCAGATTCACTGTTGGCAGGAACATCCTCGTGCCCTGCAATCTTAGCAGCATGGGATGATTCCTTCTTAGTGTTGCAGGTGCCATCAACTCCCTTGTACGGGTAATTTGATTCAGTTGTGAGGCCATGATTTTTAATAATGAACTCAAATGCATAGTCCATTAGACCACCGTTGCAGCCCTGATCTTCACTTGTATCACAATCCACCAGTTCTTGTTCGGATAAGGAAATCAGTTTCCCTGTTGTGAGCTGGTTTATTCCTTCTGTGGCTGCAACTGCTGAGAATGCCCAGCAGCATCCTGTATTTTTGTTCATGAAAATTCAATCCCTGATGAAAAAGTTAAAAACTGATCTAAGAATGAAACTGAAATTTAAAAGTTTTTTTCACTTACCGCATTGGCCTTGGTCCTTAACACCAGTAACAGCTCCCTTGTTTCTCCAGTCGATGCTGGGTGGAGCTGCAGTCACATTTGCATATCTGAATGATGAAGCTTTAGATGATTTTGGATGGGAGGACATTTTGTATCCATTACGAGAAGCCTGAAACTCCTCGTTCGTCAAATCAGCAAACTTGTTTATGGCAAGCTTGTAGGGCCGAGTCCCTGCCTCATTAAAGGACTCAATATACTCCACGTTCTCCTTGAATATTTTGAATCTCTCAGCCATCTCTGCCTCATCTTTGTAGATGCGTCCATATTGCGCTATCCATGTCTCGTGTCTCTCAGCCATTTTTGCATGAGGTAGTATGCGGGCTGTGGCTTGAGATGCCAACATACTCAACACTAGAATTGCAGCAAAAATAAGCATCCAAGAGGGCGTTGAGGCCATTCTTGCAAAGCTGACTATTGGAGGAGGGGATATTGTGTTAAATGTAATAAATTTCTTATGTGGGGAGGAGTTATGTGAATCCGTACTTAAGCACGAGGTATTTATAGAATTGAATCTGCATTGGTACTTAGAATCTGATGGAGAGGGTAGCAAAGTCCCTGGAAAGCCCGGCAAGTTATGGATGAGATGATAAATCAAAATTCATTTCCGTGGACGCTGCTCCATTTCATATAAATAGAATCTTTTTACCTATTGTTCTTTTGTATTTTCTGATAAGCTTTATTCCAACTGTTTCAGGACATAGATTAAAACAAAAGTAAGTTCTTATCTGTCTTGTTCTTAGGATTATTTATAAACTGAATTAGTTGAATAAGTTGATTTCTTTCCCCTGTTGTAGAAAAATTAAACGAGAACGATAGACAAAGAAGAGAGGAGGGAGGAAAATGAAAATTGTTGCATTAATCAAGTGCATCTTCCCATAAATTGTGGGGAACTTAATAAATGACAAACATGCGAAATTTGAAGTCACTTAAGAAAGCTGGTAAATTGGAAGAAGAGAAAGGCTTGTTCACTAGACAAGAAAAACTTGTATGCAATAAATTGATTATATAAGTCTCCATTTGAAGTAATCAACATGGTATAATTTTCAGGAACGACAAGAAAACAAGAAACCTTTCTGCTTGGAAGAGTTTTAGGTAAAGAGATACTTTAGCCAAAGTAATGTCTAAATTCTTGTGTATCTGCTTCAGTTTAGAGCGCATCAAAATCTACGAATCATTCATCCGATGCCATGACCAAATACATGCAAAGCCATCAAAGCATTGTAATGCCCATTCTCTATCTCCTCTTCCTTTACATTATGAAGGAGGAGAGTTTCAATGATAAAATCTTCCCAGTCAATATCCAATTGTACTTTCTTTCTCTTCTTCTTGGCTTTTTCAGGCTCAATGAGACAAAGCTCATTGCTATAACCAGCGTTAGCAATTTTAGGATGCATAATCCTCTGAATACGCAACTTGGCAGCTTCTATCTTTTCTCGCCTCTTTTCCTTAGCTACGCATCCCTGATCAAAAGAAGGAGGCATTGCATCCAACCCCACATCCTTCTCCAATATCTGCTTTAGAACGAGCTTTTTGCTCAAATCCGATTTGCCATTCCACCAATCTGTACATGCTTGGAGATCGAAAGTTTTTCTCCTTTTCCTTTTATTCTCTAAACCAATCTCTGCAGTGGCCTTGACTGAAGAAATTTCATCCAAGAAATTAGAATAAATCAAGGTTAAAGATTCGAGAGAAATTTGGAATTTATCTGGATAATCTGCGCTCAATGTTGATGAATTGTTCACTTCAAAGTAGTGGGAGCTACAATCTTCCATGGTATAACTATCAAATCCATATACAATCTCTTTCCTTAAACAGTCTCCAACCAATCCGTCAATATCACATTTGAAACTCTCAAAACTCTGTCCTTTCCCACTGCATTTGTTCATCGACTTCATCTCCATGTATTGAATAACACACGGAGCATTCTTCAAAATATTCTTCACCGTCACATCTTTTCCCCAAGGCAAAACACGCGCAACTTTCACAAGCCTATCCAGAAGTTCCTTATACCTTCGCCTACATGTAGCAACAGCTACATGCAATTCCTTTGCCACATCTTCAATCTTCACGTGTACTTGATTCAATTCCCCAACAAAAACCAAGACTGCGGCCACCACAGGCATAGGCTTCCTTCCCGTGGTGACAAACCACTTGATCAAACACTGAACCAGAAAAACTCCTTGCTGCAACATCCTCTGAACCACATCCTCTGAAACGCCGCCAAAACTTGGGCAACTCTTGATCGCACGCTCAAAAGCATTCACGATATCAAACTCTGGCAACTTCAAATCAATGAAATCAACAACTCTGCTAATCATCCGACCTAATTCATAGACATCACAACCAACTAAATCTGCCACTTCAACAATGGGCAACATTTTCTGATCCTTTCTCATGACAACATAAGCACAAGCGCCAACAAAAACTGGAAACCACTTCCCTTCGCCATACTCTGCATTAGTGATTTTCTCAATCAAAAGCTTAACCTCATGAGATTTCGAACCGGAAAGCCCTAGTTTGAGCATAAAATCTTCAATCAATTTCTGGGCCTCATAGATTTTCTTTTCCTTGTAATTCTGAACAGTGCCACTGCCAGCAGTGCCTACACGAACGTAAGTACCAGTGGCACCAGTAATGCCACCAATATGCGCCTGAAAATTGTCGTAATCTTGAACGACACCACATGATGTGCATACCGTATTGCCCGTTACATCGTCGGGAACTAGAGTTTTCTTCCTGCAATTCTTGCAGGCACGAGAACTTTCCATCTCCTTGTTAAATCTCGAACTAGGCAAACGGCAAGATTCCCTGATGTAGACTTTAGGGCGGTCTATACTAAATTTTTAAAATTCTCCATAACGCATAATGGGTGAAACGAATAGGTATGGAGAAAACCACCGACAGGCGGAAGTATGCAGAAGTAAAATCTCATATACCCCTTCAGCTGGAAATTATAGAATAAACCGACAATTTAATCGGACAGTTTTTTCTAGGGTTTCTGACTTTTGAATTTTGACTAATGGGGCATTTAGGTTGCGGACTCTTGGAAACATCCGGTCTATAATGGGCTGGATTGAGTTTTCTTCAAAATGGGTTTCGGGTTGAAACAATATTTTTAATCTCAAATAAATCTCGGTAAACTTGCCCCAAATGAGTTTAAATAAATAGATTTTGAGGCGAGTTACATGTTCTAATTTTATGGGTTTGATTGAGTTTAGGATGGATTATGAGTTTAAATAAACCCTCATTATATAATAAATATATATAATATAATATATATGCAATAAAAATATAAAAAAATTAGGATATATAATAGCATATTTTTTATCAAATAAATAATACTTTTACACTTATTCAATCACTATAAAAAAGAACGGAGAATATATTAAAATTAATTAATATGAATATTTTATTTTAAATTTAAGAAAATAATGTTATAAAGTTATTGTATATTGAATTCTAATTTTCTATACATTTATAAATATTCATTGTAATTGTTTATTTTAATCAATTTTGAAAACATATGAGTTGCAAATTTTTATATTTTAATAATAAAAAAATAGGGTTTTGTGGGTTGAACTCATCCAGTTAGGAGTCTAAAATGAAGTTGGGTGGGATGGGGCGAGGCGTGTTTAAAACAAAGGAAAGAATGGGATTGGTTTCGAATCCAAATAGAAGTAGACAGGGTAGGTTTCAAGTCCTACCAAACCCACGTCATACCTGCTCCATTGCCAACCTTAAAGAAAATCGAACTAAATAAATAATGTATAAAGAAAATTAAATATGAATATATTTAATTTATTTAATATTATTTTTTATAAAGTGAAAGAAAATTATAGTGATTTAAATGTGAGGCTATGAGTTCGAATCTACTGAATTCTTGATGTGATGGTGTATATATAAATACGAAAAAACTCTAATGAAACAAAATCAATGAAGTCCACCATATTTGATTTTATTGCCTTATTATATTTCCTCATTGAAAATTTGCACAAATCGAAGGGTTCTTAACAACTGAATTGATCCCATTGAAGTCCTTTAACATAGGTTCAATTTTGTAAGATTGTCTAGGCTCTAAACACATTATTATTATTATATTTGATATATGAATTTTACTGAAGAAAAGAAAGAACAAATGCTAAGAAAAATCATTTCCTAAAAACAAAAATTGAGGAAAGATAATAATTTAATTCGGAGACTCTCATATTTCCTCAAAAGACCAGGTCCAAAGGAAGAGGGAGAATTTGCTAAGGTGAGATTGAAGTCGAACAAACCAGCCCCATTCAAGGATGAAGGCAAAACTCATGAATATGATGAAATTCTAAAAAATGGCATAGAGTACAGCAGAACGTAGACCATTTTTACAGCTGACTCCAACTTTATAAATGCATAGATAGAGCTCCAATAGAACTTCTGAAGAACATTTATCCACATCCTTGTTTAACAGCTGCAACACGTCCAGCAGTCATAGAATAAAGAAAGGCAAACGGTACAGAGCTTTCAGATCAACTAGTTATGTTAAGAGTTGATAACTAGTAATCATTCTATAGTGCAACATGTCAAATGGCTAAAATATCATCAATGCATTTACAGATCGGCTAGAGGTCTCATCGTCAATGAGACAAACATAGTAACTTAAACACGGCACTCATCTAGACGACTTTTGTGAAGCTGAAATGCAGGATTAATCCATGTCCCACAACTGCACTGCATGCCTGCCCAGTTGAAGGAACCCAATCGGGCTTTGCAACCGATGCACTGAAGCTTGTCTTCTACACAACCTTCTTCCACTGCCAATACAACAGCACCAGCTAAATTAGGGATTTTGCTGAGAAAGATACACCAAATGGTTGCAAAGCACATGTGACGGTTAAGGTTTAAATTAAACCTGATTGCATCCATTTCATGGGCTCCACAAAAATGGAAGAGCATTCAGGTGCCTCCATATCTGAGTCAGCACTTCTCTTTTTCCATTTGAAGCATTTTTGTCCTTCTCCACGTTTATGGGAAACAACATGCTCCTCTGTAGCAACAATTCTACGGCATTTCTTGCAGCGGTATATGACTGGAGGTTTTGGATCAGACCCTGAATCAATGTTATTCAGAGTTGCTTCCATGACAGTTGCCTCTTTTAAATCCTCTGACCTACGAGGAAAAATGAAACCAAAAAGTCACCATATGCCTGACACTGTCAGGTAAAAAAAGCCTTCTCATGGTGCCTTTGGGGGAGGGTGGGGAAGTAAAGTTGAACACATGCAAATGTAGCTAGTAGGGGCCATGCTCTTCAGGAAATCGCACATCGAGAGGACCACGAAGTGGTTAATGGAGTCAGCCAAAACCATAAAATTAGGTGTCAAATTCATTATATATAAACTTACAAGAGAATTTCAGCACAAGGACCCTCAGGGACACCATAAGCAATCAAGCAATGCTTCTGCCATGAGAATGATAGAATAACTGATAAGGAATTCTATCGCAAGTGGACTGGAAACACTATTTTCTCATTTTACACCAGTTTCTGCATAAGGATTCAGTACTGCAGCATAAAAACAGGTTTTTAAGTGAAATTATTGATTTAATTCAAGAATCTCCTTGCCCATTAGAGGGTAAATACGCTACTTCAGAACAAAAGTGAAGTAGCAAGAGATTCAAATTTCCAAGCTCAGATGGTTACTGTCCATAAATGACTATAACAGAAAATATCCGAAGGAAAACATATTAATCACAAAGAACTAAAGGTTGAGCTCTAATTCTTCAGCATTACCAAAAAAAGGGCAACCCATTAACAATTAGACAGTGTTAATAGGAATTAGATTATGAAAATTCATCCAGACAATTGCTTACTTAACGTATAAAATGATTACAGGTTTAGGGCTTTTGAGGATTAAGTTCAGGCAATTACGAATTTCGCAGTTCATATCTAACTAGACGTCTATGTATACAGGCACCACATATACCATTAAATTTGTATGCACAGCACCATAAGAGTAATTCAAAGAAGTAAAGGCTTACCAAGAATAGTTGAAGAGGCCTTTGCTCTCAGCAAATGAATTGATTTCCGTCCCACGAACTCAAGAGGGTTTTTCGGCCTATGGTGTTGGTCTCGGCAAAACGCCGTCGTAGTTTGCGATGGAGAGTGCTTGGCCCAAACCCACGTATTTATAAAGTGCCCACTATGGAGGCAGTAGTCCGCATGGCCCAAATCCCTTCGGGACACAATTTACACTACAATTTAATGACCTATTTTTATTTAAACTTTGACACTATTTTTATGACGGCTGGGCAGCTAGCACGGTAACATAAAATAGACATGGCTTCACTATTTTACTACTGGAGTTACTCTTATCTCAATTCTGAAACACCCAAAAGTCTTTCAAGAGCCAACTGCCGCATAAATGTTCTCTTAGTCTTGTTTCTTCTTACATGGTTGTGCGTATTGATCAAATTCTCCAAAAGGGTGTAAAGGATTCATTCAAACTAAAAAGTTTTCGATATGCAGGAATTCAAGAAGAAAAAGATGTGGATCTTTTCTCACTGATAATCTCTTCTTTCCATAAACAGCCGCTAGTCGATTTGTATCCGTTCTTGTTCATCGCCTTTTCAAGAAAATAATGTCCATGCTATTATTGATAACTGCCTTCATCCCTTCTGTTGCCAGTTTCAAGATTCGCTCTAAATTGCTTTCTTTTTGGTTTGCCCTCGCCACTCGTCCTCCTGGCCTGGAACCTTAGACTGTCTTGGATTGGTTACAAAATCAAACGCGCAGTTTGTGCTTGCAGGTGTTACGAAAAGATTGAATTTTAGTTTCACACGGATGCACACGCTCGAACAACTTTAGACGGTGGCTAAAATTTCTTGCTTTTGGTTCTTGTTGTGGTGTTGAGGGTGATTTTACACACGAAGCATATGTTTTTATTGGACATGCTTTCTAGTAATTTTCTTGAAACTTAAGATAAAAACTGTCTGAAGAAAATTACATCTTGGAATTGAGACCAAATACTCATTGGCGTGCTGGTCTTTGATTTACATTAGTAAGCATTTGTATATTGTCATTATGTGACTATGTATTCTAAGGATCCATATAGCTTAAACCTTGAGTCAGAGAATAGCGAGTTAGTGAATCAGTTGTCTGAGAACTTTAGTGGGATTGCAGAAAATTGGGGGGGTGGGTTGATGTCGGTCAAGCAATCATTGATGTTGGATGTTGAGAAAGGCGAGTTAGTGGAGACTTCTGGGAGAGTGGGGAAAAAGGTTTCAGAGGCAAAAACTATGGCTGCTTTGAAGAGCCATAGCGAGGCAGAGAGGAGACGGAGAGAGAGAATCAATGCACATTTGGCCACGCTCCGAGGTCTTGTATCAAGCAATGAAAAGGTTAGTAAATGTTCTTGGCTTGCACAGATAATGCATAACCATTATGTTTGGTGTTCATGTCCACTGATTAATGACATGCAAAAGAATGGGTGTAATTTTGCATTTTCTCTTATTTTTGTTAATTGACTTACATAATTCAATAAAAATGAGAAACTTAAAGAAGCTCTTTGGAGTTTAGGAATATGTATTTGGGGTGATTTCCAGCATCCATTAAGCTCCATACTTCTCATGCCCAGTTTGTAAACTCCTTTTTGTTTCTGTTACTATTCATATAAGAGCAGGGTGGTTGGATATATTGAAGATTGATATAATTTTTGTTCTCAGAGTTTTAACTTTTCTTAGTTTCTCTTGCTTGCTGATTGTTATTAGTTTTATGGCTCTTCAAGTTCTTGCCGCCCTAAAACTTTTTAGTGCAT
>JACGDI010005363.1:129312-140471 GCA_014898725.1 Jacaranda copaia
CCCCCCCCCCTCCCTTTCCAGCAGCTTGTGTGTCTGTGTCTGTGATTTTACTCCTAATTCCACTTGGCAGAATTGAAAACTCATTCTTTTATTGATACTTATTCTTGTTTATGCTAGGAAATGATTCAGTTTCTATGCTTAATTCGAAAAGTGTATTCAAATGTAATTTTCGGCTTCCTTATTTAAGAGATTAAACTTCACATACCCAAGAAAGACTTGCTCAATTCTAAATGTGATCCTGGAAAAAATCAAACTCAAGTATGAAGTTCGAATTTTTTTCTGGCCTTGGGATTGTAGCTTATAGTCAAGATTTTGCGGTTTAACATAGTACATGTATATGCAAAATTAGAATTTTATCAAGAAAGCTCTGTTTCATATTCAACTTCCCTCACTCATTACTGGCTAGTTGCATAAAACAGAACTTAATCTTACTACTATATATTATGAGGAAGGGATATGTTGTTGACATCAGATTAGTTAATGCTTGAGGACAAGTGTGTGTCTGTATGTCTGTGTGTGTGCTCTTCTTATTGCACACACAATTTGAGTATGTTGTTAGTTTGGCCGTCTTTTCCAATAAATTTTAGCAGAGTAAAAGGCTATTATATTCTCAAAATGTCAACAAACTCCACTGTTATTAAATTTGAGGAAGTGGTGATGCGGACTAAAATATGTAATAGTTAGTCATTATCTTCTTCTGATTCGAAGGTCAAAGGCTCAAAGCTGTTGCTCCATGTAGTCTGACGTGACTACCGACGAGTATGATTGGATGGTAGGCTACCTGCCTGCTGATATGCTATGAGTTGTACACCCTCTTTGTCCCCCTAGGGTCACTTTCCAATTATTTTATAATAGGTTTGTTCTTGTCTATGATTACAATACAACAAGAAGTCGTATTCATACATAGAAGATGTGATATATTATTTTGGTCAGATTGAAAAAGCACCAAGAGCCATTTCACAGATAATTTATGATTAGCTTGTGAGTAAATAGATATATATTACGTTGCCATCGTATCTTATCGCGACTGCAAAATTTGACTTGATAGAATAAGCCACCTGGTTTATGTTTTAAACTGCATAGGTGGCAAGCCAAACAGGTCGTTTACTTTGCAAAGTATGTCTGCATGACTTGGCCTTGATCCTTGTCAAGTTTTGACTTTGTCTAATTTGACTTTCTAATTTTGTTTGGGCCAGTTAAGCCAGTGTATTTTGTTTGGTGTTTTTGCAGCTGATAAGGTAGACATGATCCTTTCAGTTTCTTCTGTCATGTTATTGAATTAATAAAATAAAAAAGACTTAAGAAAACATACAGGGAAATAGGTTTCCAGTTTCAACTTCCTCACTGGCCTTAGTTTGATCCTAATATTTCATCTAAATTGTTGGTTGCCAGATGGATAAAGCCACATTACTAGCCAAAGTCATAAGTGAAGTGAAGGAACTGAAGAAAACTGCAACACATGCCAGTAAACATCTGCACATCCCAATGGACACTGATGAAGTAGAAGTTGAGAAACTTGAGACAAATGCAGAAGATGGGTCGTTCTTGCTGAGGGCTTCTCTTTGCTGCGACTATAGGCCGGATCTCTTGTCTAATGTAGAACAAGCTATCAACGATCTTCCTATACGGTTGTTGAGGTGTGAGGTTTCCACCTTGGGAGGCCGAGTGAAGAGTGTATTCCTAGTTGCCACAAGTCAAGAAGGGAACAAACACAATGCTGAGGCTCAGGAACTTGTTTTAAGTTCTATCCGTGCAGCCTTGAGGGACGTTCTTGATAAGGTTTCTTCATCAGCGGAATATGGTGATCGCCAGTTATTTTATCCTCAGAAAAGGCAACGACTTTCGTATTTTTGATTCTTCATGCTCATCATCATCAGTGTTCGGACAGGGATGTTGCCTGTTCAAGTTGATCGGGGAGGAGGAAGCTGATACAATGCCATTGTGACTTGAATGAAAACATTTAATTCCATTTTCAAGACATCCACTCATCTGGCAAGATTCCAGATTCTCCAGTATAATGGCCTGATAGTTATGTATATGTGCTACAGATAGTTCAGATTTGTTATTTGAGTTAATATTAATGAATAGCCTTCACAAAGAAGGTTAATTATAATAATTATGCACGTTTATGTTTGTAATTTGTGTGACAAAATGCATTCTTGTAATGTATTCTTTAATATATTGCCTTAAATTTAATGTTCTATTAATTTTTCTTTTAAAAAATATTACAAATAACGAAAAATATTCTTACAACAAATTTATGGAATCCAAATATCAAATAAAAAAGATTAGTCTTACAATAAATCAATATAATTGTCAATGATATTAAGTCTCCCTTATTATGTGAGAGGTCTCGTATTCGAATTAAATGGGTTTTTTTATCAAAGAAACAGAAGTACAAACTTCACAATCAGAAGCACATATGAGGTACACAAAGAAATTTATTCGATTTTAAATATAAAATTTTCTACATAATAGGAAAATTTTGATACTATTAAACTACAAATAACTTTATGCATTCTATCAATTTAAGAGATCAATTCTGCTGAATTAAGTGAATTGGAGATTTACTTTTATCCCAGGGCAAGGAATTACTCATATTATTAGACACGAGAAAAGGAAAAGGGGCATTGGTTTTATTTTTGCTTGTATTTTCAGTTTTTGGGTTTTAGATGTTTATTTGAAAATAATAATTATGGTTTATGTAAAAATGAAAATTTAGATATTTTATATTTTTTGTTATCTAAATTTTCTTTTCCAAAATATATATTCATTTTTTAATGGTTTTAGCATAATAATAGATATTATATGTTAAATAAAATTTAAATATAATAAAAGTGATAATAGAATAATAGAATAAATTTAGAAAAATTAAAAAATAGAATAAGTGTCATTTTGATAAAAATGAGTGGTAGTTATAGCTTTTATCTTTTAAATATTGTTGAATCAAAAAGATTTTTTAAAAATAAAACCAAACGTACGGTAAGTTTTTCTTGGGGGAAAAAAAAAACTCTCCTTAGAAAAAGCGTTGCCTTGTCCCGAGAAAACGTCATCCCATGTGTAGTTCTATCAGCAACTTTCGATAATTTCAAAGTGGGCCATTCCTTGACCCCAATTCCCAATTTTTCGCCCAATTCCCAATTCCTTTTGCCGTTCAAGATGTTTAACTGGACTTTTGTGAATCGCCGATATTTTGTTGAATTTTTTGGCCAATCGTCCATAATCAGTTGAAGAGCGGCTTTCCAGAATTTCAATCTCAGATCTTTGTGACAATTTAAGCCGTCCTGTGAGGGTTTCTAATCTTTCTGAAAACTGTAATTCATTCATATTGGATTTATCAAAGCATTAAGTGAAGTAGAAGTAGAGGGTTTTATGTTGTCCAATATGGTGGATCAAGGGAAAGAATTGATTCTTCAGTTTGCACCCTTTCAAAGTGCAGTAGACGAGGGTTTTTGGCACAGGTTGTCATCACTGAAGCTCAACAAGCTGGGGATTGATGACTCTCCTATTCCTATCACGGGTATGCTTTCTCTTACGCACAGGTTACTTATAATATTCACGCCTGTGTTGAATTGAGTTATAATTAGTTGGTTTTAATTGCATTGGCTTCAGCAATTGTTATTAGATTGATTAGAATTGAGATTTCTAGGATCTTTCCTACTTTATTTCCGTTTTTAGTTCTGTCCTTGCTTGGAGGCAGCCCTAAGCTTGTCCTCTTTGAGTTTATCGCCCAGCATGTTGTTTTATTTTATTGAAAACCTTTGAATGGCAATTATTTAAGGATGACATTATGATAATTGTGCATGAGAAAATTTTGTTCTTAAAACTGTTACTATTTTTCTTTCTTTATTTCTTCCCCCCCAAAAAAAACAAAAACAAAAGCCGCCTAATCTAAAATTAGAGAAAATTGAATGCTGATGGCAGGTGGAGAAATGGTGATGATCCAAAACTAGAATTTCCACTCAGGAATTTGATTGCATGTGGCCTCCTAACTATTTGGTTTTTAGATGCTAGGCAATATCTATTGATGATTCTAAATATACAGGGATTTTCACCGTGGCAGGTTTTTATGCTCCTTGCTCACATCATCAAGTGTCAAATCATTTAACTCTTCTTGCTGAATCTTTACCTCTTGAATCAAGCGAACAACCATTTATGCCAGCAATAAGTCATGGGAACAGGAATAGATGCCCTGTCCCTGGCATTCTTTATAATACAAACACATTGGAGGGATTCCAGGCTCTTGACAAACAAAGCCTACTTAGGGCAGAGGCAGAGAAGGTACCTTTTTACTCCATCAGTGTTTTTTCCTCTCTGTGTGTGCGCGTGCGCCCATGCACCGCACATCTCATGAATTATCTGTTGTTGAGGATAAACAATTTCCCGTTGATTTTAAAATTTTTTCCTTACCACATGTAAGCCAAACTGATTTTAGATGATGCGACTCACCTGTAATATGCACATATTCTCATTTTACATTTTTGTGAATTGTCAGATCTGGGAGGACATTCTTTCAGGCAAAGTTGAGGAGGACAGCAGTGTTCTTTTAAGATTCCTTGTTATTTCATTTGCTGACTTGAAAAAATGGAGCTTTCATTACTGGTTTGCTTTCCCTGCATTGGTTCTTGATCCCCCAGCGACACTGGTTGATTTAAAGCCAGCTGCTCAGTGGTTTAGCGCCGAAGAGGTTCTCCAAATATTAATTATTGTGACAGTGTTTTGGTTAGCTCTTTGAGATGTTAGATTTGATATCTCAGATATTGTTGTTCTTATAGGCAGAGGCTGTAATCGCTGCTTGTAATGACTGGCGTAACATGTGCTCAACAACAGGTAAAAGATATCCTGAATGTTTATGGCTGAATTCTCTATACTTCTGTTGCCTAAAAGGTCAAGTCTTGTACAGATGTTCCATTCTTCCTAGTATCAATTTCTTCAAATTCAGCAGTGACTATTAGGCATCTGGCTGAGTATGAAGCCTGCCAAAGGGATGGTCATAAGGTCTGCCATATACGAATTGAAATGAAATCCATTATCTACTAAGATATACGCACACACCACAAGCAGATATATATTTATAGTTGATCAATATTTGCCAATGAAGATGGATGATACTCCTAGTTTGCCAACCAGGCTCAGCTGCTCCAAATAAATTAACGCTAAATAAGTGAACCATATATCCATCTGCAGGTGCTGTTTGGATTTTATGACCCTTGCCATCTTCCAATTAATCCTGGTTGGCCTCTCCGAAATTTGTTGTGGTTTATTTGCAAAAGATGGAGTCTTCAGAAGGTTCAGTTTTTCTGCTATCGTGAGAATCGTGGTTTTGCCGATCTGGATTTATCCTTGGTCGGTGAAGCGTCAGTATCAAATTCACAAGGTAGATCTATCGGAATAGGGTAACAGCTCTTTTCAGACTTCTCTTTCTTGTTTTAGCAGTTGCAATTGTGGTGCATTCTCATATGAGCACATTTTTTGTAGAATTGAGAAATCATCAGAATATGCCAAATGCTGTTGGTTGGGAACATAATAACAGACGAAAAAAGGCACCAAGGTGTATCAGCCTTGCCAAGACAATGGATCCAACTAGGTATGTTGCATAAACTATCACTCAACAACTCAGGACTGCATCACATAAGCTAGTCTGATTACCAGTTTTTACTTCAATTTTGACAGGTTAGCCATTGCTGCAGCAGATTTGAACTTAAAGCTAATGAGATGGCGTCAACTACCTTCTTTAAATCTCAATGTCTTGTCTTCTGCAAGATGTCTCCTTCTAGGAGCAGGTACACTTGGATGCCAGGTTGCTCGAATGCTTATGGTATGGATCTGAGAATCCTAGGTAAAGTTTAATATTGTGTTGACCTGAGTTAATTTTCTTTTCTGTTTGTTTCAGGCATGGGGTGTCCGGAAGATTACTCTTCTTGATAGTGGTAAAGTGTCCATGTCTAATCCATTGCGGCAGTCCCTATATACCTTGGATGATTGCCTGAATGGTGGTGAGTTTAAGGCTACAGCAGCAGTTAAAAGTCTAAGCAGAATATTTCCAGCAGTGGTGAGTGGTATATCTTTTCTTTTACGTTCTTGAAGTTGATATCTTAGGAAATGTCTCTTTGATTTTCTTCCTCTGTTTGTCTTATCCTGTCTCAGGAGGCAAAATCTGTGGTGATGGCTATCCCAATGCCTGGGCATCCTGTGCTGAGCCAAGAAGAGAATAGGGTGCTTGAGGACTGCCGATACTTGCATGATTTGATAGATTCTCATGATGCAATTTTTTTGCTAACTGATACACGTGAAAGTAGATGGCTCCCGACTCTTCTCTGTGCCAATGCCAACAAGGTTGATCCTATTCATTCCAACTGGTTAACCTGAGTTGGTGTCATCTATTTTGAAATCCTATTTGGACAAATAAGTGTGTTTTTGTTTATGGATTTATAAACCTGTATGTTTACTCGCAGATCACCATTACTGCTGCACTAGGCTTTGATAGCTTTCTAGTTATGCGCCATGGAGCTGGTCCTTTGAGCTATTCTCATGAAATAAAAGCAGAACCTCTGAATGATTTGTCCACTGAGATTGGAACCGTCTCTCTTGCAGACAATATTATGGGGCAGAGATTGGGTTGTTACTTTTGCAATGATATTGTTGCTCCGGTTGATGTAAATATCTTCAAAGCAGCTAATCTCTGATTAATACTAGTGCATTTCTTGATAATGAAAAGATTAATTGTTCTGGTACTTTTGCAGTCAACCACCAACCGAACTTTAGACCAGCAATGCACTGTTACACGTCCAGGGCTTGCTCCTATTGCATCATCTCTTGCAGTTGAACTTCTTGTGGGAATCCTTCATCATCCTTCTGGGTATGTCCATTTGGCAATCTAAGATTTAGCTGCTGAATTTGTACATTTGATTCTTGGGCTCCTCTATATGCTTTTAATACTGTTTCCTGTCTGACTTGTACAGGATATTGGCCAAAGCAGAATTTGCAAGCTCAATTGATACTGGCGGTGAGCAACCTCTTGGTATTCTGCCCCATCAAGTTCGAGGCTCCCTCTCTCAGTTTTCTCAGATGACCCTTGTGGGTCATGCCTCAGCTAGTTGCACTGCTTGTAGCTCCACCGTAAGATGCGTCCTCCCTTAGTAGGCATGAGTACCATTTCTATATGGCATATTTGGTGGCATCTTTACAGTTTAGTTTGCCTCTTAACTATCATACTATATTTCTGTTCGAACTTCTCTCAACTTCATATCGTTGTTCAGGTGGTCTCGGAATATCATAAGAGGGGGTTGGATTTCGTACTTCAAGCCATTAACCATCCTACTTATCTGGAGGATCTAACCGGGCTAACCGAGCTGATGAAATCTGCAGGCTCTTTTGAGCTGGATTGGGATATTGATCCTGGTGATGACGATGAGGAGTGTGTTGAAATTTAACACACTCTAATTTGATAATGACATTCAGTTGATTTCTGTATCTTTGACTCTGTATATAAACCAACAAAAAATAATTCAGATCCAGATATTTTTTAACTCACCTCGCCTAATTATCACTGTCATAATCTTTACTGTTCATGTGTGTATTGATGTTAAATGCGTTGCAAATTTTGTGCCTTCCAGTGATCCTTCTTGATGTTTCATCTGATTCTAAGAAAGGTTTTCGTCGTCCGAATTGAGACATCCAAGCACCAGTGGTCTAGTGGTAGAATAGTACCCTGCCACGGTGCAGACCCGGGTTCGATTCCCGGCTGGTGCACTCTTCTCTTTCTGAGCCTTTTGACCACAAATCATCTTAAGAGAATAAGAATGGACCAAGAGCCTTTTTTGACCACAAATCATTTCAGGACAATAAGAGCCGACCGAGAAGCTCTCCCAAAACGCTGACCCTTTTCCACCATCTACCAGCCCGCCTGTCAAATTCATGTTCAGGCTCAGCTCAACATTTGCAATTACAACACTTAAAAAGTGTCCACCTATGACTCAAAACTGCATCATTCTTTCCCTTCAACACGACAATGAAGAGAAGTTTGAAGCCGCCGCCTCGCAAGACAAGAAAGCTTCAGCACTTTTTATTCTTTCTGTCGTGAACATAATACTAAAACAGCCGCCAGTACTTAAAGCTTTGTGATGCACATTTCCACCCACATAAGCTGCAAAAAATATTCATCCCCATCTTCTTGTTGCCATTGACTATAACGCCACGAGCCACATAGATTTCGTACTTGGAACACCAAAAGGGACCATTGACAAATGTCAGACGGACCATAATTGTTACCATTATCATCCAATGAAAATTCATGTTTAGCTTTTGCTACTGCTTTCTCTAGTGGATCAGCACATCCCTCTATTTGCTTCCGCTGATCGACTTAGTGGAATGTCCATAACCCAGAAAGCACCTTTTTTTGTTATACGACTCTCACGTGTTCAGGGTACTTGATTGGATTTTTATGCTTGAGGGGTTGAGGATGTGAGTCCACCATGTGTTTTTATTGCTCTGATACGGGAGTGGATAAGAGGCATGTGAATAATTTGTATTTGTTTAGTTGTTACATATAATCATTTCATTGAAACTTGAGTGACGTTTCGTATCATAATTTATGTCATTTGAATCCTTTATTTCATTTCTTATTTCATCTCATATTTTAATTTACTGTATTTATACTAAATATATCTATTTATCAATTAATTAGTTTTATAAAAAAATATTTAATATATATGTCATATATTCATAAAATAGAATAGATAATAAAATAAAAAATTTAAATTGAATTTAAGTACCATATAATAGGTACATGATGTTAGCACATCAGTAGCTGTCAACGAAGTTATTCATGTTGACAGCGATCCATTAATTGTTGTACTTAATATGAATAATTGGATCTAAAAATTTATAAAAAGATAAAAGCATGGACTCCTGCACAAGAAATTCTACCCATCTCTCCAATCTTAGTTGGATTTTTACAATTTAAAGGAATTCGTGTCATTAAGGTTGATTATTGTTGACTTAGGGAAATGACATTAAAAGAAAAAACAAATTGGGAGTCACCTCCTGGTACTTTCATAATAATTCCATGTGTTCCAAATTGGCTGGTGGTGGTACACCTCATTCAAGCACCATGCATGTCCCTCCCAAACCTCTCCCAATTTTAATCCAAATATCTCATAGTTGTAGTACCCTTGAGAAATGAGGAATGCCAATATTTATAGAATTAAAGTGCATGTTTGGACAGCTATCACATGTCTAAGATGTTAATAAATTAGGTAATTGTTACGAAATTGACGATATGTCAAATAAAAATTCAAATTAAATCGAATTGAATTTATATAAAAAAACATAAAATTTAACATATTTTAGTAATTGTATATTAGGAATATATTTTTCTTTTCTCTGCACATACATACACTCAAAATAATTCGAATTTGAATTTCATACTTTACGTATATAAATATAACTTTATTGTAGGAAAATTTCCTTCTTTAATAGGTTGTGATGAGTTTAAATTTGTCGAATATAATTAATATTCCTTTTAGGATTAATTTGAATTGCCATAGGTTAAACGGAAACATCATGGCTTACTTCATCATACCACTGCCCTACAATATTGGTAGAGAGATTATTTCTTCCTTAATTGTCTGAGGTCAGACCAAGCACACGTGTGTTACATTAATGAGCTTCATTTCGTCTTAAATTTTCACATTATTGTGATTCGGATTGATTAGCTGAAACGTGGAACCCAATGACATTATCTACAATTTTTTTTTATTTTTTTTATTTTTTTAGATCTTTCCAATCCAAATGAATCAATGATAAGAAAACCTGGCACATGACAATAAATAATAATACCAGTAGCTTATACACAATTAACTAGATAGAGAACTGTCTTGTATTAAAAATAAATAAAATTCCAGCATAACAAAGTTAATTATCTTAAGATTAATTCTTATTTTTTTTGTATTAAGTACATAAAGGATTATTTTCAAGATTAATTTCTCGTATTTTCTTCACATTAAGCTGCATGCATGTGTGAATCACTAATTTGAGGAACGTGAAGCCCTGACGAATTAAACCTGATATATATATATATATATATATATGACATGTTGCAGATCTAATTAAGGTCACTGCACTTCGAATCTACTTGTTGGGATCAAGTAAAATTTACTTGATCTGATTGAGTGTATTTTGGCGAAAATTATTCTGAATTTATGTTTTCAGAGGTAGGTCAAGAATCGTAATAAAAGTGTTAAGAATTAAGAATACAACTTTGTTTCATATATATATATATGTATGTATGTATGTATGATTCAGAATTGTGTAGGAGATAATTTATCAAACTCGAATTATTTCGAACTATCTACCTAATTGAATCTATAGGATTTATTTGGTTGAATTGAATTTGGGATCTCATTAAAAAAAATTGCAACAATTATTAGAATTTTTTCCAGCAAAAACTCTGCTAAACTTAGGTTATTAGAGGTAATGGAGTGTAATAAATGTCCTAAATGATTAAAAATATTTTTTTATTTTATTATAATTACAGATATTTATAATAAGGAGCTAATGATGTCCACCATCGTAATTTGATATTGACTTTACAAGATGATGTTGTGGACGGTCAAATTATAAATCAATTTTTTGTTGAAGTTAGATTGAATCAAACCCACTAAAAAAATATACGAATTTAGATTATATAATATTTTAAATTATGGAGATAAAATGAACTTTTAAACTTGTTTCGTACACTAATATATAATTTAAATTTAAAATTTTTAAATAAATTATATCTGTCATTTGATTATGTACAATTTAAAGAAGACAATCATAATGACATTTACTTACTTTGGATCATATTGAGTTTGAGATAGAATTTTTTCATAAATAGTCGAGGAAAAATTTCTACTTCACCCACCACTAACCTTTTGTTTTCTTTTTAGTTATCCTTATTTAAAGTAATTGAATAATAAATTTATTCCATCTAATTAATTGCAAATATTATTAACTGTAATTAGAGCATTAAAAAGTAGGCAACCCTGTGATCGAGACATACATTTTGATTGGAGCCAAGAAATTTTCTCCAACTGGGATCTGTTAGGTATACCGTATATGCGACTAATATTATAATATCTAAGCTAAGATGGACGAGAAAATCCAAAAAATTTAGG
>JACGDI010005363.1:140571-150631 GCA_014898725.1 Jacaranda copaia
AACTATATTTAAAGCCCATGTATTAATCTCGTATTTTATATTATATGTTCGCAACAGTCCATGAAATGTACCAGAAAATTTTCTTACATCTATTCCATCGAGCAGACAGGTTTCTTGGGCTGCTGCATGTGATATCTGCCCTCTTTGTATTTTCTTACAAAGTCTCCTTCTCCTTTTGTCTGATTCTTTCACTTTTTTTCTCAACCAAAAGTCAAAATCAGCCAACAAAAGTTTGATTCAAAATTCTTGAAATATGTCAGTTCCCCAAGCACCAAAAAGCCCGGATGCTTTAGCTGACTGGTTTTTTACCCGAAGGTACTTTACTTGCATGCGGCGGCTCCTCCGCTTGAAGGCATCGAGAAAGCAGTGTAAGCTGCCGGAGCCTCCAGAGCAGGGGGTGAAAACTGTAGATATAAATATGGGTAGGTGTGAAGAAGCCAAGATTGAAGAGGCCATGGCCGGAAATTTAGAGGGAAATGGTGATTGTGATCATAATGGTCGTTGGGTGGTGGATTTGCGAAAGTCTGTGAAGATGCTTCATTTTGGAAGCTGGGAAGAGAAAGAAGCGGCAGCGAATGAGATAAGGAAGCTAGCGGGAGAAGATTTGAAGCGGCGGAAAATCATGGCGGAGCTCGGCGTTATTCCGCCGCTGGTTGCCATGGTTGGCTCGGAGGTGGTGGCGCGTCAAAGATTGGCTGTTCGGGCTTTGATTGAGCTCGCTAATGGCTCTTTCACGTGAGTTAATTCTGCTTAATCTTTTAGTTTTGGTTTCATAAGCATGATTACATCTTCAACTTCAAGAATCGTAATGCATGTTTGCCAGAATTGAAAAGTTTAAATCTTTATTATAGTTAATCACGATTTCAATAACTTCAGTCATAAAAGATAATTAATTTTAGGCAGGAAGTCAATTTCAAAATAAATACTATGTTTTACTAGTGGAAACTGAATAGTTTGGGAGAAAACAGAGCCAGCAACTGTTGCATTAGTTGCTTCCTGATTTATATGATGAACTTTGAATTGGGGTCCCAGAATTTGATATGATTAGGATTTAGTCAGCAATCTATTTGGCTTGTTCAATAAATTTGATCGTTGGAGGGGCAGTAGAGACTAGTGGGGTGGCAAAAGGTTGCTTCAGAAATTGAGGTAACAGCACAGAAAAAATCAACTACGGTGGAGGCCCACTAACCATTATTGACTCGTGGGAGGTGGGGATGGATTTTTGATCTACTATTTTATTTTCTATTTTATTTTATGCATTTTTGCTAAATTTATTTGATTCTTAATAAGTTATTTTTATAGAATTTTTTTTTGATATACGTATTATATATTAATAAAACGGAACAAGAAAATAAAATAAAAAATAGAATGAATGATCTAAACTGATGGAGATGGGGTAGTGGTGGTCCGGCCGCACAGCCCAGATATCCCCTACCTCTCGTGATTCGCGGCAAAGTATAAATCCGTTTTAAGTACTTGGCTAATTGGTCGGCATGCATTGATTGGAGTTAGGTGCCTCTATGTTAGTTTTCATTCAAAGTCATTCATGACTTCAAATTCTGATTTGAATAAATTTCATTTTTTGCCTTTTGATTTGATTGGCCCTCACACTTGAAAGAAATTTGCTCATTCATTTTTAGCCTTTTTTATGTTTGTTAGGTTGCCATCCATGGAATGGAAGTCTTAGGCCAAGAGGTTGACCGGAAAAACTATAATCTATTGTGTGACCCGGTTCAGGATAACGATAGATTGTTGAGCTAACATCACTTTCTAACTTTAGCATATGGCCACATAATATGGAATGAGGACTTTCTGCCCATCATTCTTCCAGTAATTCAAAGTTGGAATTAAATAGTGTCCCAAAAACTACTTCCATTTGATCACTTGTAAAACCTGAGAATTTAAAGTATCTTTCTGCTTTTTATACGTGTGGGTGGGTGGGGTGGGGGTACGGGGTGTGATTTATTTGTTTATTTTTTTTGGAGACAGAGTATAGTTGCTGGGATTTAGTTTGGTTAATTCAAATCTGGGTTATCTGTCAATAATATAAAACTCGATTCGTTGACCCTCATTTTCAAAGGCAGATCAAGTTGAGAGAATCTTGTTGACTTTCTCCCTTGCGTGATGTGTCTATTGTCTGAAATGCATCTTTAGGGCCATCAAATATAAAATTGAGGAAGCCCCACATACTGGTATATGGTTATGATTTAAGTTTAATGTTGTTATAAAGAAATCATGAATGGCAACACTTTGTCCTTTAACTACCTACGCTGTGCTAGCTTAGGCTTGTTTTTTGTCTCGATTGTGATTGTCGTGCCTTACATATTATTCCTTTGTGCTCTTCTTTCAGCAACAAGGCCCAAATGGTGGAAGCAGGAATCTTGTCAAGATTACCGGGGAACATCCAGGTCTTGGATGAAACAGCCAGGCAAGAATATGCACAACTGCTATTGTCTATATCATCCCTTGCCAACAGCCGATTTTCTCTCCCGTCAGCAAGAATTATTCCCATTATAGCCTCCATTCTTGAATCTAGTTCGAGTATTGAGACCAAAGAATCATGTTTAAGCACATTGTACAATCTGTCTTCTGTTCTAGAAAATGCCGGAAGTTTGATTGGTGGTGGAGTTGTCGATAGTTTAATAAAACTGTCCTCAGTAAAAGAATCCTCGAAAAAAGCTTTAGCAACATTAGGAAACTTGGTTGTAACCTCAGCCGGAAGGAAGGCGCTTGAGCATAATTCCATGGTGCCCGAATGCTTAATAGAGATCATGACATGGGAAGAGAAGCCAAAATGCCAAGAATTATCTGCTTATGTATTGATGATTTTGGCTCATCAGAGCTCCTTGCAGAGGCAGAAAATGGCCGATGTCGGAATTGTTCAAGTCCTTCTTGAAGTAGCTTTGTTGGGTAGTCCACTGGCTCAGAAAAGAGCTCTAAAAATACTGCAGTGGTTTAAGGACGAAAGGCAAATGAGAATGGGGCCTCATTCAGGGCCGCAGGTTGGGAGGGTACTGATCGGTTCGCCACTCAAACAGAGGGATGTCGATGAAGGAAAGAAATTGATGAAGAAAATTGTGAAGCAAAGTTTGTACAAAAACATGGAAACCATTACTCGTCGAGCCAACGGTGATGGGGATTCTTCAAAGCTTAAGGCTTTGGTGATTAGTTCCAGTTCTAAGAGCTTGCCTTACTAGATATTCACATTTGATTGGGTACAGAATGTCTTTGTGCACTTCTAGTGCAGCAAAATGTTTGTTGATTTCTGTTTGTAAATGGCGGCTTTTTTGTCTTTTCTTTTATTTTCTTTTCAAAATTATCAAATTGACATTCATCTTCTATTCTGTTCATCATCAAAGACGCAGCAGAGTTTAGCTTTAAAACTATAGAAAAATAAAACAAAGAAAATGTAGAGATCCCTCTTGGCAAGAACATTTTGTTTCGTGTACCAACAAACCAATGCAAGTAGGAATTAGCCGGGAGTTGAATGGATTATCTTGCAGTTAGAATCGGATCTATTGGATTTGGGTCAAGTGACTCGATTATATGTTTCATTTATAATTTTTTAATTGACCGATGTGAAATAAAATAAATTGATATCATTCTTCTGCAGAGTCCAAATTAATTGAGCCCAATACAACATGTGCAACATAGGCCCAAAATGCGCCACCCAACCACAGATCCAAAACCGTACTACGTCGTATGGGACATGTTCCGTAAGGCGGTGGGATCTAAAAGTTTACCAAAACGCTGCGTTTTGGTAAAAGCACAGTATAAATGAATCCTTGCCCAGTAGGGTTTTTCTGGAATCAAAGCTTCCACCGTTAGTTTGACGCTCAACTTTCTCTCTCATAGGCTTATCTCGACAAACTCAATTCTCAGCCATGGATCTTACAAAGAAACGCAAGGCCGACGAGAACGGCAGAGCATACTCCTTGACAACTGACCTCAACAACACCATGACCGCCGCGCCACCGCCACCGGTCGGCATCTTATCTCCTGAAGACGCGGAGAAAATCCTTGAACCCTTCACAAAGGAACAACTCCTTCCTATCCTACGGGCCGCCGTCCTCCTTCACCCTGATGTCTTGGAGGCGGTGCGCACCGTCGCCGACGCGGATCCCGTCCAGCGTAAGCTTTTCGTTCGTGGCCTCGGCTGGGAAACCACCACCGAGAAACTCCGCCAAGTGTTCTCTGCATATGGGGAACTCGATGAAGCAAACACCATTGTCATTACTGATAAGAACTCTGGAAAATCCAAGGGTTATGGATTTGTGACGTTTAAGCACATTGATGCCGCAATTTTAGCCCTGAAAGAACCGAATAAGAAGATTGATGGACGTATTACCGTGACTCAGCTTGCGGCTGCTGGCAATTCAGGTCATGCGCACTCTACTGATGTCGCTTTGAGGAAGATTTATGTCGGTAATATTCCATTTGAGATTTCCTCTGAGAGATTGTTGGCCCACTTTTCGATGTATGGTGAGATTGAGGAAGGACCGCTAGGGTTTGACAAGCAGACTGGGAAGGCCAAGGGTTTTGCATTTTTTGTTTATAAGACAGAGGAGGGTGCAAAGGCGTCACTAGTTGATCCCATGAAAACTATCGATGGGCATCAGGTGGTTTGTAAGCTGGCTACGGATAACAAGAAACAGAAGCCTAATGTGGGGCCACCGGGTGGAATGGTTCCCGGAATGCCGAATTCTGGGCCTGTGGGAATGCCGCCGAATTATGGAATGGGGGGTTATATGGGGTATGGGCCGGGACCAAATATGCCGCAGCCACCACAACAGACGGGAATGATGCATCAGAATGCTGGCTTTAATACTGCCATGGGTGGGCCAGGAGGACCAGGTGCGCAAGGTTATGGTGGTGGATACGGAGGTGGTGCTCCGATCTATGATGGTGTAGGTGGGGCTGGACCAGGGGAGTTCGGTGGAGGATTGGGCAACGCTGGAGGCTACAGAATGCCGCCTAGTAGTATTGGGATGCAGAGCTCAGGTGGTTATCCAGATGGCGGGAACTATGGACTTCAACCAGCATATCCATCCCAGCAGAACCACCCTGGAGCTGGTCCCGGACCCCGGCTTCCTGCGTACCAGGGTATGCCGCCATATTGAGGTAATTGAGTATTCACAATTTGGTAGTCAGCATGTGATATTGATGACCATAATGACATCTTAATATTACTTCTGCTAATTTATAGTGTAACCTATGATGGTCCTACTCAGTCCACCTGACATTGTCAACCAATCATTGGAATTTGATAACTGGCTAAGACACTGACCGAAGAGATGTAAACACTGTTGAGCTGTGAATTGAAGGAAAATTTGTTCTTGCTGTTGAAATTGAATTGAGTGAGATAACAAATGCATGTTGCTCGTTACTAAATACTACCTGTCGTTTAGTTTCAACAGTTCAGCATCTTGCAGTTGAATTGAGTGAGATAACCAATGCATGTTTTGCTAGTTGCTAAGTATTGTCTATTAGTTTTAACAGTGTCCTATCTTGTCATTGAATTGAATGGGATAACCAGTGCCTGTCTTGCTAGTTGTGAAATGCTAGATGTTGTTAAGTTGTAATGGTTGCTGGCTTCCAATTGCAACTATGTGGTCATGCTTGCTGATAAATTTGAGTTGTGAACATTATTTGTCTTTTATGTCGGGAAGCTTGTACTTTTCCTATAATTCTTTTTTTTATTTCTTTTTTATCTTGCTTCTCCCTTTAATTATTGTATTCTTGCTTGTGACAAGATTGAATGATGGATTGAGTTTTGCATGTTTATGTGTTCAGGTATTTTCACAGCTTCTTGGGCGCAAATGTTTTAAATGGTTATGGTGATTATGTGATTGCCGACTGTGAAATCTTTGGTTGCTAAATGGACTGCTGTAGATTTGGCTGCTTCAATCTACTCTATCTGCACCTATAAGTTGTGGATTTATGAGCTATAGTTGTGCTACATGAGCTCAAAGTTGTTACTTGAGACGTTGGTGTATTATGTGATAAGTGGCTCTGAAGTGGTTTTGCTCTTTATATGATAAGTTTCAGTTTATTGCATTGCCTTTTTATGTTTCATTAGTTGTAAAATGCTACTTCTATAATTTTAGTTCTAGTTGTTATATGTTGAGTCTTTACTGTTCTTTTTTGGGTGTAGATCTGTTATCTGCAGTGCTCCATAGTAATTTGCAAGAGCTTTTCTTCGGTTGTGTTGCAAATGTCGTCAGTGCGACCATGCATCTAAGATCTTTCTTGACTCTCATGTTCTGTAGGTTTCTCAAGTTGTTGATTGCTTTTCATTAGGTGACATGAAAATGTGAACATCTTCCATTTTTTTTATTTGACACAACTTATTTCTATTATTCTTCCTCAACTATTTCAGGAAACTTTGTTTGTGAACTAGCAAGATTGCTTTGTGAATGATTTTTAAGAAGCGATTTTGGTGCTTTCAATTACTGAAAGTTATTTGGTTGGTTTATTTTCAAAATGCTTTTAATAAATGGCTAAATGTGGCACCTCCATTTACTGTATGAATTTGACCATCAACTATTCACCCCAATTTGGATGCAACAAAAGTTGATATGCTAATGGTTTGCCACACGAATCCATTTGATCAAACTTCTATGTTTATTGTCACCTACTTTACTTAAGTGCGCTGTGATCTTTCTGTGTTTTTGGCATCTTCATCACAAATACCTTCCAAAAAAATTTCCCATTTTCATAAGTTTTATAGAATGTTTGGGAAACAAGTGACTGGATTTCTATTTTTCCTTTTTGTTCCGAAAATAGATCCATTCATATCCAAATATGGCCATTGTTTCCCATTTTCTAGAAAATGAAAAATAAGTTTAAGTGATTGAGGCACAGGTTGTCTCTGTCTCTGAATGTGCAGGCTATATTTGTTATCTTGTTTTGTGTCTGGGGCATTCTTTACCCTCTAATAAAATTTTACCAAACGAAAAGTCTTCTAAAAATGCTGTGATTTCCCGTTAAAGTCTATCATGAATTGTTGGTGGGGTCCCATATCTTCCATAATTGTAGCCTCAATCACTGCTTTGGCTGATCCCACTCGTTTAGAAGGTTAAGCCCATTATGGTATTTTCTTTTCAAAGTATACGGAGGTGCGGGTTCATTATTATTAAACAATTTTTGAAGAAATGGATGAAAAAAATCAATCATCCTTGGTTTAAAAGAAACTTTGGTTTTAAACCCTCAGTGATGATATTGTCGGTGTCAGCAATGACACCTTGTTTCATGAGGCTGCTGGTCTACTCTAATTAAAAAATAAAATAAAATAAAATAAAATAAAATGATGTGTTCTCGGAGCCACAATGTTATTGGGGTTAGTGCGTGTTTAAATTAATTCGTTCTAAGACAATAGATGAGAGCTGTTCTTTTTGGGGAGAAAAACAATGGATGGGAGCATGTTCTCATCTTTTTCTTTAAAAAAATTAAATAATGAGGTCAAGCCATGCCTCCTCATTCTTCTTTTTTTTTGTGTAAAAGAAGAATTAGTCCTAGGATGCTCAACCTATGTCTTCAAGCTTTAAAATCATTTTAGAAGGCATTGTTTGAGCCCTGTGCTTAGCCCAGCATTTCATGGTTGAATTTTAGAATGTAGAAAACCATAGTATTTTTCAATTTTTTTGTTTAAAATTTTTATCAAATTATCCCCTAATTAACAAATAATTGAGCTTAAGGGAATGCTCTGAGGTTGTATTTATATATGCTGTTCTTTTGTTTTGTCAAATTGTGCATTGAATGTCTGTTGAAATGGGGTTTGCATATTGTGAATGTATTCCAGGTTGCTTGCAATGGTACCAACACATTGTTAGTTAAAGAGAAGTTTTAGCCAATAATGTTGAACTGATATAGCCAGACTGCATTTACAGTGGGCCAAACCCATTTGAACTGGCCATGTGAATGGGACTTTTTTTGACAATGTGGTCCAGAGTAGCAGCATTAGTAGATATGATTCAACAGAAAATGCCCATAGAAAGCTCAAACAATTGGAGGAGTTATCCTTTTAATATGGTCCTAGGAAGGAAATTAGGAACAGTCATGCAACATCAGGAGCTATAAACTCTAGTCTATCGCAGTGAACTTGAATATGCATGCAAAAGTGAATTTATAGCTTTTTGATTTGATAGTAATGGAGGTGAGTATTTATAGTAATTCTATGCGCATAAATTTTTCTGTCTCTATAGGTATGTCCTGCGTAATTAATTACCTTTTTTTTTTAATAGAAAACTGCAATAGAGTATATTAACCACCTGGGGTATCTGTATGTACTGCATTCAGCTTTGATGTAGTCTGCAGCATGCAGGTTCTGAATATTGTAGTTGTCCTGTTATTTGCAAGTGAGATTATGTGGAAATATGTTGTTTGGTAAGAGGTTTCAAAAAATTGATTTAGTTGGTCATGTATTAGAGTTCAGTTAGATTTGCAATTTGTTGGACAGTACTTTACAGTAGAATTTTGGAACCATTTTTCTGCATTGAAGATGCATGTGGGAAATTGATTTAGTTGGTCATGTATTAGAGCTCATTTAGATATACAATTACTTGGGCATTACTTTACAGGGGAAATTTTTAGAACCATTTTACTGCATTGAAGTTGCAACCATTTTTCTGCATTGAAGTTGCATGTGGCAACCCATTTATTTGGTGTTATCATGAATAGTCATGTAGTAAATTGGGCTTGTTTTACCACCTGGCGATTTTAGATTTAGGACATGAAATGGTCTTGTCTACTGTAAGTTGGACTTTGGGTGATCTTTTTCACCTGTCCATAATTTTGCTGAGCATGAGATTCCTTGAGGTTGTGCGCATTTGATTTGCATTTTCATATATGGAGGTGACTATTTTTCACCACTGTACCTTGAGGTGCCAGATAATGTTGTGTCCGTGCTCATTTATTTATATGCTATAGATGCGATTATCGACTCTTAAATTCAGGGGATAAAATGAGGTTATGTACGTTTTGAGATGTCCTATAACATGTAGCAGAAAATGTACTGTAGTCCCGGATCCGGCGTTTATTGCATTTGCCCTGCATGTGGTAAGTTGAGATTATTGCCCCTGGCAAACCTTGGCTGTCACTTGTACTGTCAGACGGGGTTATCCTTGAAAGCTCCAGCAAAAAATATAATTCTAGCAAAGTAATATCCCCTGGAAATGCATTCATAAGCGATTTCAGAAGCTTTTCTGAGCCTGAAAGGGCTGCAAAATATAGAGATGACTAGATGATGCTGCTCGCAGGGCCTACATTTAGTAAATGGAGTAATGTGGAGGCATCGAAATTCTTCACTCAGCAGCATCTTACTCCTGTTGGATTGTCGTGCTCGCTGCTTATGAAATATCGCTCAAAACCCGCAACTCCTTCCCCCCCTCCCCCAATTGTTGGTATGTATCACATGATGAGGGCACATTGTATCAATTGTATAAATACAAATGAATCAATGTTCTTTTTGCCGAAACGAGACTTTATAGTTAGTTAAGGTGTAGTAAATGTTATTTAGTGAAAATATTGGTTGTGCATTTCATAAAACACGTATGGCCGAAGTAAATTTAGTCTAATTATGTCCAGCTCAACCTGATGGCAACATTTGATGTGTCACGTTTTAGAAATCTACTAAATTGATGCAAATGTCGCTGAAATGGCAAAATGTACTGTTGTTTTTTGGTTTAAGCCATTTCAGCTGCATATGCATCAATGCAGAATCAGATTTTGTATCAGATTTATAATTTTAATTTTGCAAAATTTTAATCAAAATACCAATTTGGACTATGTATTAAATACTCTTATCAATAGTAGAAGAGGCAACTTGGTAACCTAATAAGTTTATCTGTGAGAAGATCACGAGAATATTTAAATCGCCATTTTTTAAAATTGACTACTTTTCTCTTGAAATTTTATGAATTACCATCCTGCCAAATTTTAATTTCAAATTTAAAAAAATAGCCAAACATGATTTCAATAGAATTAATATTTCAAATGCGTTCTGTTTTTTGAATCTTCAAAAAGCATAATATGCAAATTTAATAGAAAATAACAGCACCTT
>JACGDI010005363.1:150731-162253 GCA_014898725.1 Jacaranda copaia
ATCCCATATCATACATATATATAATTTTAATTTAAGCCAATATAATAAAATATATAAAGATAAGAAAATAATAAAAATAATAACAATAATTTAGTTTTTTATTTTTAGAAAAACATAGAAAAAAATTATTTAAAAAATTTATAATTATAGATTTTGTTTTGAGTTTAAATGCGCTCTAGTTAATTCAAACCTATACGAACTTGAGTTCGAGTTTAAGGAATTGAGCTTTTCTGTTTCTCTATAATGAATTTTATCAAATTAAACTCGATAAGGCTCGTCGAGTATTCGTCTATTTCAATGAGCCGAGCTTGAGCTTGGTTTTTTAAGCTCGACGAAGCTTGGCCCAAGTTCGAGCTCACGAATTAATAAACGAGTCAAGTTTGAACCTGTTAGATTTGGGCTCAACTTGGCTCGTTTACACCCCTAATTAACACCCACCCACCCACGCCAATGGCAAGTTTGGTTGGAGTGATAAGGGGATAAAATATTTTGATTTCAATTTATCATTCATTTAGTTGGAATGATAATAAATATTCAAACTCGCATAAATATTAAAAACCCGTATTTAGATGTGCAAACTATTTATATCTTACTATTTATATGTGCGAACTATTTATATCAAAAACTTCAAATCCATGTTTATATCTTATTTATTATACTAGTCAAATTACACAATAATAAAAAATTACATAAATCACTACATGATAAATAATCATGAGTTAATTTAAAAACCCAGTCAAACTAGCTCCAAACATAAAAAAAAAATAATATAATAATGTAAAAAGTATAAAAGCAAAATTCAAATTTGAAGTCGTGACAAAGAAAACTAGTTTACTCATTAAACATCTTTTAAATAGAGAGGCTTTTATTATAGCTTTTAAGGTGACCGTTATAATGGAGTTTATTCCATGTGCAACTGGGTGAAGGCTGTGCACACTGCATATCTTCGTGTTATAGTTCAACTTTTCCCGGTTGTGCATTTTCTTTTTTTCTTTTTTTATTTTTTTTTTAACTATCTTTTATGGACACACGAGGAAGAATGTAGCTGGAATCTGATTATTCTTTTACATAATGATTTCGGGCCCGGAAAAATGTGTGGATTGATCATGATATGTGGCCTCTGTGCTCCTCTTCAGCTGATTTACAGTTTTAAACCAAGTTGCTTTTTTCACGTATTTGCATTCACCTCATTTATCAATTTACAGGTTCTAAATAATTGATGTCGAAGGTAGAGAGAATTCTTTGAAACCTGAGGGAATTACCCAATGCAACATCCTGGTCTGCTACACAGGAGCAAAGATACAATGGGGATATTGTCTGGACGTAATCTGCTTGGAGTTCATCCTTGGTTTTGCCAGGAGATGGTAGGTGATTCGCATGCCCATTGCAATATTAAGTAAACTTGAAAATTAGAAAGCAAAATCATCACTGTTTTGGATAAGTAGAAACTGAATACCAGTAACATATGCAGCTATATTTTAATCTGATTTGAAACCTTGGAATGCTACGGCGCTCACTAAAACACCCCATATAATATCATATCTGTTTATATGCTGTGTAATTTTACATTAGACAACAGGGTACAAGGCTTCCATGGCAATTCCACACAGGCCTTCCTTTTCATCAACGTCCCTGTGCAGCCTCATATATCCTTCCTCTCCCCAAGTTGTGCCCCATGAGTACTTAATTATCCAGTACTTCAGTGTACCATTTTCAGTGCCATAACCAACCACTGTAACTCCATGGTCCAAGGTGGTCCCACATTGGCCCGTGAAGACGCCACTCGAGTAGAACTGAAAGTTGGCTCCACTTGCATCGACACTGACAGCAACGGGTTGTTTAGCAACTGCCTTCATGAGTGCTTCCTCACTGTCTGCGGGTACGTTTTCGTAGCTACTTATTTTGGCAACAGGTTCTGCTTCCTTCTTTATGTTGCATGCGCCTGTTTTTTCTTTAGATGGATAATTGCTTTCAGTTGTAAGACCATGCTCTTTAATGAAGTCAAAAGCGTCAGATACAAAACCTTCACTACAGCCATTTTCTCCTTCATTATAACAGTCCACTATTTCTTGGACTGATCATGTGTATAGCTTACCACCTTTGATCTTTGTAATTCCTTCCACAGTTTCCACTGCAGGAAGTGTCCAGGCTCCTGTGTCATTTTTGTCTCATTTAGTTGGCTATTTTTTTTGAAACTACACCAAAGTAAAGAAAGATTACAATGGGATGATACTAATACTAACCACATGTTTCATCCTTGATTGGGGTCACAGCCCCTTTCTTTCTCCAGTCAATGCTAGGTGGAACAGCAGTCAAATTTTCATACTGGAAAGAGGTTGCAGCAGTTGCTGATTTTGTCTTGAATGGATTTGGGTTCCTATAGGCCATGTAAGTTGCCTTGAACTCCTCATTTGTTTTGTCTGCAAATTGATTTATACTCAACTTGTATGGTTTGTCTCCTGCATTATTGACAAAGTCTATGTACTCAACATTAGCTTTGAAGATCTTATACTGCTCCTCCTTTTCAATGGGGTTCTTGTATTTGTGCCTATAATGAGCCATCCACAGCTCATGCCTCTCCCTCATTGATGCTTCTGGGGTTACACAAGAAGTGAGTTGGGGGACGAATGCACTGATAACCAGAATAATTAAGATACACTGTTTCTGGAGGAGTAATTCCATTAGCAAAGATGTGTTGCGGGGAAAACAACTTAGGAAGTTTGATTTTCCAATCTTACATACAATGTCATTTTATGAATGTTTGAGGAGTTAAATCAGACAAATTGTGGGCATGCATCAGTTGCTTTCAGGAAGGTACTAACTGCTTGGCTTTAGGTGCAACCTGAAGTTTTCTATAGTGTGGATTGCCGAAGATCATTCGTGTTGTATTAGGCACAACATTCGATATATTATTATTTTTCGTGGCATGTTTGACTCCATTAAAGAGCTATAACATATTCGGGATAAATTGGATCTTTTCCCATATATTTCAGAAGATATATACACCATACAAAAATAATCAAAATTTTCAAAAATTACTAGCTTGATTTGAAAATACTCTTCTTATTTTCACCATTCAATCCCGATTTTTCAATCAAGGCAAGTTGTTGCTGCAAGAGACAAATGGAAAATCCAACAAGATCTATGAACTCATGTTTGCTTGAACTATTTGTCCTTTTAGTATATGTTGGTTGACATTAAAAACATTGAGTAGAAACCGCGTCAGAAAATTTACAAATACTAGCAGATAATCGAAAATGCACAGATTAAATGGATGAGCGTCAACGGAACTCATTTCTGAATTTCACTCTCATCTGTAACCTGCCGGGTTTGCCAGGGAGTAGATTCTGTTCCCTTCCCTCCATCAGATTCTAAGTGAAGATACAGGTTTAAGGCATCCCTGAGGAAGAATGGACTTAATGAATTCTATAAATACTAGGTCCATCCTAAATGGATATATAGCACTTCTTCTTTATATCAAAACTTAGTGCAATACCTGCTCTCTAGTGATTATCTTTCAAAATGGTCTTTGCACCCACTTGGAAGCTTATTTTTGCTGCATTTTTAGTGTTGGAGATGTGGGCATCTCAAGCCACAGCCCGCATACTGCCTGATGCTTTAGTGGTGGAGAGACATGAGACATGGATGGTGCGGTATGGACGCATCTACAAAGATGAAGCAGAGAAGGCTAAGAGCTTCAAAATATTCAAGGAGAATGTGGAGTATATTGAGTCCTTTAATGCAGCAGGGACTTGGCCCTACAAGCTTGCCATAAACAAGTTTGCTGATTTGACAAACGAGGAGTTTCAGGCATCTCGTAATGGATACAAAATGTCCTCCCATCCAAGGTCATCTAAAGCTTCATCATTCAGATATGCAAATGTGACTGCAGTTCCACCCAGCATCGACTGGAGAAACAAGGGAGCTGTTACTGGTGTTAAGGACCAAGGCCAATGCGGTAAGTGAAAGAACTTCTAAATTTCAGTTTCATTCTTGGACAAGTTAACTTTAATCAGGGACTGAATTTTTCATTGATAAAAATACAGGATGTTGTTGGGCATTCTCAGCTGTTGCAGCCACAGAAGGAGTCAACCAGCTTGCAACGGGGAAACTGATTTCCTTATCTGAACAAGAACTTGTGGATTGCGACACGAGTGAAGATCAGGGCTGTAATGGTGGTCTAATGGATTATGCATTTGAGTTCATTATTGGAAATCATGGCCTGACAACTGAATCAAATTACCCATACGAGGGAGTTGATGGCACCTGCAACACTAAAAAGGAATCATCCCGTGCTGCCAAGATTACAGGGTACGAGGATGTTCCTGCCAACAGTGAGTCTGCATTAGAGAAAGCTGTGGCTCACCAGCCTGTATCTGTTGCTATTGATGCTAGTGGATCTGATTTCCAATTCTATTCTAGTGGAGTTTTCACAGGAGAGTGTGGAATCGAGCTTGACCATGGTGTGACTGCAGTTGGTTATGGGAAAACTAGTGATGGGACCAAGTATTGGTTGGTCAAGAATTCATGGGGAACCAGTTGGGGTGAGAATGGATACATTAGAATGCAAAGGGACATTGATGCTGCGGAAGGACTCTGTGGCATTGCCATGCAAGCTTCTTATCCAACTGCCTAAAATTGTCTCAAAATTTGGATTAAGCTGTACAAGCTCCCCTTGTTTGGATTGTCTGTTTGTTTGTAAATACAATGTATATGTGGAAATTATGTACATCTTTTTCATGTACCAAAATTTGCTTGTGAAGAAGGGCCTGATATCCAGGATATTCTCGTTTAATTACCTCTTCTCAGCCTGATTTTTTTTTCTTTTTCTAAAGAACAGGTTCATAATACCAAGAATATGAAAGAGTAATTTTTAAAACTTTATAGTCCCGAATAATAAAGGGTATGATATTAAGTGTGAGAAAGAGTTATCATCCTGAGTGAAGAAAGAGGCATCATCCCAAGCGAAGCTTCATCGTGAGCAAAGTGAGCAGGAACAAAATTGTTATCCATACAGTTTTGCCGAGAACAAGCTTTAGCAGGGAGTTGTACTTTTCTGCAATTATGCATGCCATCTACTCACCGTAAAAGCCATCACATGTCTGCAGCTGGTGGGTGTGATCGCACAATTGATACTTCTATGGTAAAGATGGCTAGAGAATTAAGTGTATGGTTATTTCTTGTTCTATTGGCTTTTCTCAAGTCTATAATGCTTTTTCTTTTTTCTGCATTTTCCCATGGAAAAACTATTTTTTCCTTGCTAAAATTCTATATATTCTTAACTTTTGAATAAATATTATAATCTCTTTTCTATTCGAGCACACATGAAGAGAAAGATTTTTATAACTTCTGTTTTGGTTCTAGTTATAAGCACAATTGGCAATAATAAATTAGTAAATATGTAATATGCTATTTCACATCCAATAAAATTCTACTGCGAACTTATGTTCTTGAATTGGATCTCTAATAAATGAAAATGCATCAAAAAAGTTATCCAATTATTTTTAATTAAGACTATATGATAGAAAAGTTGTTTAATCTACCCATTTATCAACAAAATAAAGGTTTGCCCAAAAACTATAAATTGACAAGCACAATGATCTTAAAAAATAGAAGCATGTTAGTGCTCACAGTAACAATGAATATACTTATTCTATTTATTTTACTTATTGACGGTCTTTTATTACAATTACAATGATTCAAGCAATTGTTTCCAGTTTGACATAAGCGTGGAAGGTTGAACGCATCATTGCTGTTGAGCATGGAGAAGCAGCTACCAATAGTTGTCTAGAGTCTTTCTTTTTCACTTTTCTTGTACACAAGTTACTGTTAATTTATGAAAAGATTTTGCCCCCTTAATCCTTTGTTTTTCAGAGACCAAAATCTCCAGTCCAATTGAAATAGAGAAAAATGCGACAAGTTGTACATCCAATCCAACAAAAAGGGAGCATTGCCAATACAGCAGCGTCCATGGAAGCTGGAAACGTTGTACATGTCATAGATAACTTGCCGGGCTCTTTGTGCAGTTTGGTTCCTTGTGGCTAGATTAACATCATAGTGGGAATGCGAGTTGAAGAAATCTTGTAAGAGAATTCGGTCACCCTCTATATATACACTATATTCTTGAGAGTTTATTCACTCAACTCATAACAAAAAACCTTTCTGGAAAAAATTCGTTTTTTTTGTGCAATTTTAGGTTTGAGAATCAATGGGTTTGCAATTTGATGGAAAAAGTCGTTCTGGCCTGGCCTTAGTCTTTGGAATGTGTTCTTCTGTGGCAACTTCTCGAGAAATTCAGGACGCAACCATGGTGGTGAGGCACGAATAATGGATGGATCAATATGGACGGGTATACAGAGATGGCACAGAGAAAGCGATGAGGTTCAAGATATTCAAGGAGAATGCGTGAGTTTATTGAATCTTCAACGGGGCCGGGACCAAACCCTACGAGCTGGGCATCAATAAATTTGCTGATTTGACAAATGAAGAATTCTGGTCCTCTCGTAATGGATACAAAATCTCCTCCCATAAGAAATCACCTGAAACAACATTCTTTAGATATGAAAATGTGACAGCAGTTCTTTCAAGCATGGACTGGAGAAAGAAAGGAGCTGTCACTGGAGTCAGGGACCAGGGCCAATGTGGTCTGTAAGACAAAACTTCAGCCCAAACTAAAAATGTGGTCTGTGTAATTACGTTACTAATAAGTTTCAAATCTTGATCAAATTCCAGGGTGTTGCTGGGCTTTTTCAGCAGTTGCAGCCATGGAAGGAATCAACCAGATTACGACACACAAATTGATCTCCTTTCAGAACAAGAACTTGTGGATTGTGATGTAGACGGAGAAGATCAAGGCTGCAACGGGTGCCTGATGGATGATGCTTTCAAATGCATTATAAACAACGATGGCCTTGCCACTGAATCCAAGTACCCATAAGAGGGAACCGATGGCAGTTGCAACAGCCAAAAGGAAGCTTCAAGTGCAGCAAAGATCATCAGGTAAGATGTTCCAGCTGATGATGAGTCTGCACTATTGAAGGCTGTGGCCAACCAGCCGGTGTCCATGGCTATTGATGCCAGTGGAATGGCGTTCCACTTTTACATGGGTGGTGTGTTTACAGGAGATTGTGGAATTCAATTAGGCCATGGTGTTACAGCAGTTGGTAACTGATGATGGTACAAAGTATTGGCTAGTGAAGAACTCATGGGGCAGCAGCTGGGGCGAGGAGGGGAATATCAGAATCGAGAGAGACATTGATGCTAAGGAATGCTTGTGTGGTATTGCCATGCAAGCTTCTTATCCAACTGCTTAAATTGTTTGTTTTTCCGTTCTGAGTTCCTCAAGTAAAATGGTCTGATGTATGATGTATGCTGTCATGTATATGTGTGATGTTCAATTTCCGTGTATAAAGGCTTGTGCATAGCTTTATTGTATATTAAAAACGAATACAGATAGCAAAAGGTATTGTTTTACCTAAATGTCATGAAAATGTGTATCTAAATATATTGAAAACAATCAAGTTCGAGGTTTAACAGATGACCCTGGTGATCTATGAAATGAAGGCATACAGGTTTTCTTCCTCAGTTCATAGTTATGTTGTCATTTACCTACGAATATCCAATTCTGAGAGAAAATATCTTCAAGAATGTTTAGATATTTCATTTAAGGATTAATTGCATGCGGTGATGATCAAATAATATATATGCATCAGTCATGTGAAGGATAAAAACATGCAAGATGAGCAGCAGCTGCGATAAATACGAGGCCTAGAATTTATTACGCGACAAAAATTAGTGTTGAATGATTAAACATCATAGGCATGCAAAAGTTAATTAATAAACTAAGCATAAATTCTGTGAAGGAAAATTAATTCTGTAAATTCAACCATCATAATTAGGCAGGCAAAATCCAAAAAGAAGGAAAAGATTACAGCAAGAAGTTTCCTGCGCATGCTAATGAAATCACATGATAGCACTATTTCTTCCTAAAATACATGATGATTAAGTATAAATTGTCATTCTTGATCACGCGTTGGTACACGAAGTACTTATTGCTCCATAATAAGTTACAGGCCACAATCAAACATCACGCGAAAAACTTATAAATGCTAACAGGCAGCAAGCTATATATAGTTCGTTCATCAATTGAAGCCTCAATATATTTTTCATCGTATAGAATAATTAGCATTATTCAAATAATGGCTTCCAACAGAAAAAATAATTTGGCTAATCTGCTATGCATTTTCATAATATCATCTTATCAGGCAACATCGCTATCATTTCATGACCAAAGCATGTCCATAAGACATGAGAAATGGATGGCTCGACAAAACCGCTACTATGAGAGTAAGGAAGAGAAAGAGAAGCGGTTTAAGATATTCAAAGATAATGTAGAATACATAGAAAGTTTCAATAGAGCTGGAAACCACACATACAAGCTCGGAATCAATCAATTTGCAGACCTAACAACGGAAGAATTCCTCACAAAATATGCACGACACTTTATGCCATCATTTCAGAGATCAACAAAGTCCTCTTTCAAGTATGCAAATGTGGGAGCAGTACCATCCAGTCTTGACTGGAGAGACCAAAATGCTGTTACCCCTGTCAAAAACCAAGGACAATGTGGTTAGCAACCATACTAGAGGACCACTAACTATATAAAATAAAATGGTAATATTTTTATTACTTATCATTGTCTAAAAGAGTGAGCATTTATCATACATATGCAGGATGTTGCTGGGCATTTTCGGCTGTGGCTGCTATCGAAGGCATTGCTGAGATCAAATCTGGTGTATTAGCTTCCTTGTCAGAGCAACATATACTGGATTGCAATGGTGCTGGTGAAGGTTGCCATGGTGGCAGGATGGAACATGCATTTGACTTTGTCATGCACAATGGCGGTCTTGCCTCTGAGACAGATTATCCCTACCAGACAATGAAAGGAACATGCAGTGTTAATGAGCAATCCTCTCTTGCAGTGCTGATCACTGGCTATGAACATGTTCCTGCAAACAATGAAACAGCAATGTTATTGGCAGTGGCTAACCAGCCTGTCTCAGTTGCAATTGACCCAAGTCTCTTCCAGTTTTACCAAAGTGGAGTTTTAACGGGTGAATGTGGAAACACACGCACACATGCTGTTACAGCAGTAGGGTATGGTACAAATGAAGACGGCATCAAGTTTTGGTTATTCAAGAATTCTTGGGGTACAAACTGGGGGGAGCAAGGGTACGTAAGACTGCAGAGGGATATTGATGCCGCAGAAGGCATGTGTGGCCTTGCAGCTGATCTTACATATCCCACTGCATAAGTTATTGTAAACTATCATAGATATTTAGATGTTATTATATAGTGAGAGCTTTATTCACTTCATAAACCATAGAATATAAGAGCAATATAATCACAGAGATTCATTATTGAATAGTTCACAGGCTTTCTCTCTGCGAAAATTGTTCAATTGTTCTAGGTTTAGTAATTAACAGACAAGTCTGCAGAATAAATGGATAGGCTATGATGCAAAAAGTTAAAGAACGGAATATTGTACACGCACAAATTCGGATCATGCAGCATGCCCAGTCAGTAGATTCTGTAAAATTACAGAATCCAGTTAGCAGCACAAGTTTCATAATTGCATAAATAGAATTTTCCTCTATTACTAATTTGATGATCCAATTCTCAACTTCATGAACAGATATAAACAACTAAAATAAGACAATCAGAAGGATTGACATTATCAAACATCAGCCCAATCTCCAGCTACATCATGAGTTCGTTAGGCTGACTTGTTTGGGAAGTTCAGAAAGAAAATTGACATTAAAAAAAGAAGACAGAAAGACAATAGATAACTGGAATTGAGTCAAGAAAGTATTTCTCTCACAAATGACCAAGGCAAAACTTAAAAAGAATACATTGCAATCCATCATTGAATTGTTACATTACCTACATGAACTTATACCAAGAGTCAAAAGACTGAAGGACTAAGCACGTTTCCCACTGCTGGGGTTAGATTTTGTGCACAGAGTCCATCGTCCCTTGGTTTGACAAAGGGAATACTTAGCTGCTCTCACCACCAGGCCACGTCTTTTATCAGCTAACATCCCTATGCTGGAATTCAAATCCAAACCCAATGAAGATCCTGGAATTAACAAGAGAGAAGAAATTAATTTAACTGAACGAGCAAATGGATCAAATCAAATTTCTCAACAGCAAACACGAGGTTAATTCTTAAAGTCACTGAAATCATATTCTAATTTCTATATTTTCAAGACACAGAGCAATCAACATAATGAAGTAATCAAAAAATGAAAAGAGAAACAATATTGAACAAAAAAGGCACAAGCCCCGCAAACCCACAATCCAAAATCAAGAAAGCTGAGAGGGTTAAGTAAAGAGCCATTGCCGCCCAACACTTAGAAACCAACAAATTAAACAGAGATTGTTCAGTACTTATCAGTGATGCCTACCGAAAATATAGGAAAAGATGAAAAATTGAAGAATAAATTACCCGAGAAGGAAGAGCCGGAAGAGAAAGAAAGTGAAGAAGATGTGAAGGCACATTGGAGAAGCGGCTCAGAAGCAATTGGGGTCTTGAGCTTCACGTTGAGTGAAACACAGGTTCTTGTTCTTGAACCTGTCAGAAGTGATAGTGAAGCTGATGGAGAGTTAAAATTATTACCTTTGTGACGCATAATTGGTCCCATTGATGAGCAGCAAGCCATTTTTCTTGAACTCCTCTTCCTTTCTTTCCTTCTTCTTTCCTGTTATCCTTTTGAATGTCTATTTAAGGGGCTTCAGCTATCTTATCTTGCACTACGCTGCAAAATGAAAATTCTGGTCGGCCGCTTCAAGTCGATGATCCTCTATGGGCTGCATTAGTTAACAACAGTTGGGCTTCAACCTTGGATCCAACTTTGACTGAATTTTGATGGGCCTAGTAAAGGCATCCAGGGCCTTTCCATGGATAACACATGGGTCTGTAATGAATAAGGATAGCCGCAATTGATCTTTCTATAGCTGCGTTTTTTTGCCTTTTCAATTCCAAACTTAAAACTTTTTAATTAAATTCATAATCACTCAATTAGTAGGTGAGTTCACTGAATTCAGATTTTAAGAACCTGAAACATTAACAAACATCTATAAAAGATGGATTCTTTCTGTAATGTACTTATAAGGGAAAGTGAAAAAGGAAACAAAGATATATGATTTTTGTTTTTTGGTCGAGTGAATATAACTCTTAAAAAAAAATTGGCTATAATGACCTTGATATTAATCTAATATCCCCATCTCTGTTGATGAGAGCTTCTTTGATAAATTCTTTGTAATATGGTATTACTAGTAACTATTAAAAATTCCATTTAATTTGTATAGGCCATGTTTGATACGGTATATCATTAATAGTGTGAGATTGTAATATGCATATTCATGTTTGATGCCAAGAGATCATACCACTACTATCCTATACTACAATCTCTACCTTTCCAACCAAATTTGTTGGATACGCTCCGCAATTTTTACTTTTA
>JACGDI010005363.1:162353-180289 GCA_014898725.1 Jacaranda copaia
TGGGTAGGAATGTATGCTTTTGTTGATTTTCACATAAGAGGGATTTTGAATGTATGAGATTGTGTAGCGATTTGGCAAGCAGAATTGAAGGGCCTGAAGGGAATTTGTCATCTGAACTTGAGGGCCATTTAAGTCACGTGATAAAAACAGGGCAGTCAAATAATCGCACCCTCAAAGCTGATATTTCAATAACACCTAATGTCAAATACAATGGCGGGCCAATCAAGTTTTGCGGGCCAGCCCGTTTTTTAATAGCTCCTATTAAACGTTTGACTAGCCACGATTATGGACCCTTGTTGTGGCTAATAGGTGGTATCAAACGCCCCCATAATGTACATTCCACAATATAATTATGACAAATCCACTTACAATATTTAGGATAGATTTAGGGCCCACAACTGTAAATACATCATTCAGTCTAAATTATACATATTTTATCCATATTTTTTCAATAGCGCTTATTATATAATTTTTTTTTATTTCATTTTTTCTCATACAATTCTTCATTAATTTGAATAACAAAAATCTTTTAGTGGGACCCTTAATGACTCTAATCTATTTATAGATTCAAATACATAATTGAAATATCATTTTTGATTGTCCTATAACCTTATCTTGATATCTAGTGAACCCCTCATGCTCACATCACTCAATATTTGCTAATTAATCATTCCCAATATGTTGATGAATCTCACAGTTCCAATGAAGAAAATAGACATCACTCTTTCAATATCTTTATGCATGAAATATCTATATAGCTTTCAAAACCTTCACATGTCTCACTCTCCATGAGGAAAAAATAAATAAATAATGAGTTCTATTGTGGTGAGCCTGTGCAAAAATAGGCCACGTATTGGGATCGATTTTTACGTTTTTGAGCAGTCTGTGGGTACTAAAATTTGATCATTTTGCAAAAATTATTTTTAAGAAATGAGCTCCATCGCCAAGAATCAAGCAAACGCTCAATTTTCATCCATTCCAGCAGTTCATATATTGAAGGATTGATGAAGGTTAGTGGCTAATCACTTCATTCAATCACATGATTGATTAACATATGTCGATGATTGAGAACTACGAGCTTGTCATCATATAACTAAACTAATAATACAGAAATTCCTTGTTATAGGGTTGTTATCACATAATTGAGAATTTCCAAGGTTGTTATCACAAATTAATATCCGATTGCCCTCTACTCATCACCACTTGAAGCCCACCTCCAAGTTGTGTTATCATCCTAAAACTCCAGCCCATTATGAATATGACTGCTTTGGTCCTTAAAACTTCCTTGCTCCATCGGCTTTCTTTAAATCGGCCCACCCCATAGACTAGGCTTAGTTGACTTCGCCTGTCCGCACCATGTGCCAATGGAAATAACACTTTGATATATAAATTCTTTGGACCAAGCAAAGCTTAATAACATTCTACCATGGCCTTCATTAGGATATGATGATATATATATATTCTTTGTTCTGATTGGATTTTTGGGATAAAATCTTTCATCATGTGTATCGATAGAATAGATGAGTTTCTATATCTAATAATAAATTTGATCATCATTATTAACACCATCCGTAAAATTAAATCTGTGGCTAACCTCTATGTCTTGCAATGAAATTGGTCATCATCTTGATAGTGCATTATATGAAAGCGATGATCGTGTGCATTTTTTCAAACTTCTTAATTTAGGGCTTTAATGATATATATCCTTATTTTATATCAAATAAATAGTGAGTTCTTATACATTTTATAAATCATTATGTGCCTTTTTTCAAGATTTTTGATTTGGGGGTTATGATGATACAAAATCCCAAATTTTAGCATATTTTATACATTGTTATCTTCTCTCATTTTTTGAGTGACTTGTTTCCAAATAAAATTCACCACTAATATATCAAAACATAATAATATTGTAATCCAATTCAACCTCAAAACATATCTTCATCATCAAGTCCTTGATTTAAACAATTAATTTTAATATGCTCCACAAAAATAAGTAGGCGGCCTAGACTCTTGTTGCGGCTCATTAAAAAATAGTAATGAAGATATAGGAAGACTACAACAAAATGGAAGCCGAGGTCCAAAATTCTCTAAGCAAGTACAAATTGAGGGCCAATCTATAGATAGCCTGAACTAGATATATTAATTGTATGTTTCTTTCCAAAAATTACATGTAAGTTTCAGTAAAACACGTTTTAATGCAGAATTATTTTATAAATCCTACTTAGTTTAATTTGCATCTCGTACTCTTGAGTGAGTAGGAGTACGTACCTGGCCTTAATGGCTGGCGATATAAGTGCAAAAGGGCAATAGTTTATACTTAAAACAGTTAGAGGGCTTTATTGAAATTAAATTGCACGAGTTTCGGGCTTCTATATAGCTGGCGACCCTCCCCAACCCCATAGTCCCACTAGTAGTTAATGGGTGTGAGGGTGTCCACCGTCCTGGGTTGCTGAAAACTCATGAGTTGCCCACCTAGCTTTTGATCAAAAGCCACACCAACTTTTGAGTTACCCACAGGCCACATATTAAACGCAATCATTTCGTGTGGATAACGAATTGAACTAATTAAAGTGTGGATAAAATAATCATTCCATGCGTATTCATTTATCTTATATAAGGAATAAGAATTACCATAAAAAGCAAGTAGCTATATAGACACGCAAAATCAATATTATTGGACGAATTTTGATATTTGAACTACTTGTAGTCACTTTTTTTTTTTATGAACTGTAATTTTACTGTATCACTGAATTGATCGAGATGATATTACCTTATAAAAAAAATTAAATAAAAAAAGAGAAACGAGTAACTTCTAAATTAACTAAAAATTGTTAGTTGCTTATATTAGTACGAAATTATCAGTAAAGTGGGCCAAATTCATCCTACTTGCATTATTAGTTAAATAAGAAAATTTCAACTAACTAAACTAATTAAATTTATATCCTTATCCTTGTTCTCACATAAAACTACTTAACAAATCCATTTTTAAACAATCATGATATATATCCTTTGAAGGAAAGGATTTCCAGATGGAGCGAAACTGCGAGCCCATAATCATGCATGAAAATTGGATAATGTATGATTGGAAGAGGTCACGATCCTATACATGATCTAGTCCTTGCGTAGAAGAATAGCTAAATGGGAAAATTGATTTGGCTCTATAGACACTTCACATCAATTTGTTATTATTGATAATGTTTTTAGGGATGAAGGAAAATGTGTACATGTGGAGAATAGATCTATTCGTGTTACCAAACAAATAATCTGTGATTACGTGACCCCTTACGTGCATGAATAATATTTTTTTTCAACTCACATCCCACTGTATATTATTTGGATTTTAGTATTATTTGTATTATAGACAGTGGATGACCTTGACAGGTGTTTGGATACAAGATTTTGTAGTTTTTTGGGGTAATATATAAAGTAATTACGAAAGTACAACTCAATTGGATTTATAAATAAAGTTTCTTCGCGAAGCACCAGTTGGATTTTGCCGGCAGACTTGATTGTTGGCTTTTCACACTGGTGCGATGTGGACAGAAGAATTTAGTAGAAAAAGCAACGATAATGATTTTGATAAATTTAATTATGACAAATTTAATTTCTAAACTATCATGATTAACTATTAATATATAGTATTTAAAGTAGTTTTATTGGTGATTAGTACATAGAAATGATATCGTGATTTGCAATAAAATTTTGTTGTCCCTAAACACATTAGCTGATAATTAATAGTATTGGAAAACTTAATTAATGCAAATTTTGTCTTCATCAAATTTATAAAAATTATTAATTTGATAAAATGAAGAATCTTAACATATAATAGTTATCATTGGCAACTTTCATGTTTTTTATCGATTGTAAATGAATATTCGAAAATTTGTTTACCATTTGTATTTGTTTATATAAAATTTATCTGCTTCCATTTAAAACGAATATTATTCATATTTGATTAGTAGATATTCGATTATAAATGGATACGAATATGATAAATACGTATTCGATTCATTTAATATCTGCTTTAAATATATTTATTAAATAATATATTATTTATATTTTTCAATAAAAATCTCAAAATCCCCACACACACACACACACACACATATATATATATATATATCATAATTGAAGAATTGGGAAGGAAAAAAGAATAAATTTAAAAAATTATTATAATATAGAGAGAAAAATTTAAAGAATAAAGCCAATCAACACAATTATTGTTAGTTGACTTTATAATTAATATACTTAAATATTATTATTAATATTAATTAGTATTAATAATCAATTATAAAGTCACTTAATATTAATTAAAATTATATTATTTGTTTGATTGCTTCTTTTTAATGAAATTGTATAGTTCATTCTATTAATTAAAAATATGTATTTGTTATAGATTCATAGATTCGTGTATTTGAATATTCATAAATAGATATCTAAATAATTATTATCATATATGAATATCAAAAAAAATAATTTGAATATGGATAAGATTAATCAAATGTGAATCAATTGAATAATTATAATCCAATATGAATATATTCAAATTCGACCAATATCCGACATTCTAATATCATTTTTAAATATTTTTCAAATTCATATTCGTATTCGAATATTCAAAAAGTTAAACGGATATAAATATGAATGCATTAAATCTGTTTACACCCCTATTGGCATCACCCCACTAATATTTTTTTCTCTTGTAGCAATTTTTAACTATTATTTGAAGTGTCAAGTGGTTTGTGGTCCAATGGTATAAGTTTCTTACACAATGTAGGGATTCAAATTCCTGATATGCGTGTGTAGTAGTAGTAGTAGTAATAATAATAATAATAATAATAATAAAGCTACTATTTGAAGTTTGTTAAGTTATTGTATTGAAACAAAAATCAACATTAAAATATTTAACACTCATAACTCTTAATTTAATATTAATAATGACATAAGTCTCCCACATAATGTGAATGTCAAGAGTTTGAGTTCGAACGAACTCCTTATATGTATGTATAATTAAATAAATAAAACTCTTAATTTAGCATTGGCAAGATGAGCTAGAAAAACAATATTGAAAAAACCCTTCATTATAGACAAATGGATATAATTGTGGGGATGGATGGATTAAAAGAAAATAAGGACCACAGGCTCCAATTTGTGTGAAAAATGAACCAGAAAACTGCTACGTGTATATTGCCATGGATGGCTTGCCAACAAGGCAATGACAATTGGAAAATAATTTCCATTTCTTAATTACTTGAATTTGCTCCTCATCTCTATTCTCTAATCACCATCAATTAGATGGCATACAGCTGCTTCTCTGAGGCCAATGGTATGATTGGTGGATGAGTAGAGGGCCTAATTTGTTGGTGCATTGGGCCATAATGCCAAAATTTTCAATGTGCAATCATTTTTCCTTTAACTAACAATTTGTTAACGGAGAAATAACAAAACAAAAGTTTGTTAGGAGCACTGGCCACCTTGCTTGACCAGAGGAAAAACTTTTTATCTTTGATTTATTGAAGCAAAGATCTAAGACTTATAAACTCTTAATTTGTGCATACTATTTCATTGTGCATATTCAAGATTTGATTGATCTTCCATTTTTTTTAATTTGAGTTAAGATAAATGAATTTGTTCAAAAGTTATTAAAAATTGGCCCATCACTAGGAGCAAGCCAAGAGAAATCAAACCTCAAAGTCCAATCAATTCAATACTACAGTTATAAAATTATTCAAGTATAATTTTTTGAAGTACAAAATTTTTAGTTGTTCTCAATATTTTCTTCACATATTATTTTGGTTCACAAATTTTAAATTGAGTATTGAAAAATTTTCAACAAAACACATATATAAGTTTAATCATTTATTATGATTTCAGGGGTAGGTATTATTATTATCGCAGAAGTTCAAATCAAGAGTGAACTATAATCACATTAGCATTTGTATTCTTTAGCCTCTTAATTACCAAAGACTCAACCCAATAGATAATGGAAATAATTGAGAAGTAGACTACTGGCTAGAAATTGATGTAAAAGCATCATCTTTTTCAAAAATTTTATGTACATATTCTTTCATTTATTTACACATTGAAGAAAACATAATTGCAATACAGCTATTTCTCATTCGCCCACCGCAAAAGCCCGTGACATCCGCGCCTACCAAATACAAAAGATTTATTTAATTCTTTTGTGCATATTTGTCAATCTATATAATTTTTAGAGTTTCCTGGAACCATCTGACAAGCAGCTGAGAGAACGTAGACCCACACCCCACCTCACACTGCGCTTTTTACTCGAATGCTTCCGACATTTTTCCAACTCATGTCTCCCAGTAAACAATTTTGAATTCTCCTCGACACCACGCAAATAAACCATGTGCCCCTCACCACCCAAGGGAACCCCCCCCGCCGGCGGGCCAAGAAATCGTATATATCAACAATGAGGACATTATTCTGAAGACAGCTTTTCTTCTTTACTTTGTTTTTATTCTCAAGCTTTGTGTACCAAAATGCACCCACCTATGGTGACTTTAAAGCGTAAACAAGGCTTGATTTTTTCCCAAGTTTTGTTTTTAGTGTTAGTGCTGGCACCACTGCCAGAACATGCTGCCGTAGAGCTGGTACGCAGTAATTTCACTGGCACCAGCAGCATTATAGCTCGGCAGCTAGCCAATGGGTGCAATTTGTTTCAAGGCAAATGGGTTTTCGACCCTTCATATCCTCTATATGAATCCCCCAGCTGCCCATTTATAGACCCAGAATTCGATTGCATAAAGTATGGCCGCCCAGACAAGCAGTACCTCAAGTTTTCTTGGAAACCAGACTCCTGCGACTTGCCCAGGTATATATATCTGTCGGTGTTTCTGCCTTTCTTGAAACAAAAGTGGGGCACATTGTTCAAACTCATTTTAATCTTTTTGGCTTGGGTTTTCCAGATTTGATGGGTTGGATTTCTTGAAGAGATGGAGTGGGAGGAAAATAATGTTTGTGGGTGACTCACTGAGTTTGAATCAGTGGGAGTCTCTTGCTTGTATGATTCATGCTTCAGTCCCGAATTCTAAAACCAGCTACATCAGACAGGAGTCACTTTCGTCCGTGACATTCCAGGTCAGTAATATTTATTTCTTTGAATTATACAATGATATATTTCTTTTCCTTTTTTTTTTGGGTGTTGGCATGTTTGTCTGTTTCTTGCTGAAAATGCTGTGCTGATCTCTTCATCTCCCATTTTACTCTCAGAAGATGAGATTTTTAAAATGCTCGAAATTTCTAGCCCATATGAACCGCGGAGTTTTTCTGCATTTCTTGGCCAGAGAGAGTTGTCTGTCATTAGTATATTGCTTTAATAAAGTTAATTTGATTCGAATAATTTAATGAGCAGAGATTAATTAATTTTTTTAATTAATTAATACTCCATAAAGTTCCATACTTTGCCATAGGATGCTCCAATATATTCTGCACATTCAGAATCATAATTAGCTTCGAGAGAACAGTACTCAAAAGATGAAAAAAATGTTATCAGCCAGAGAAGCTAAAATTACTGGACAGGGGCTGAACACTGAGAATGATAAAATCATTATCTGCAATTACAATAAAGTAATGCTACTTGAACTTTTTGCCAAGAAATTAGTGGACAGAAGAAAGTTTCAGTAGTCATTTACCCAATGAGGTGAAAATAAAAAAGGGTTATTTTCTGTCACCAATCATTGAACTAATAAGATTGGAAAGAATTCACAAGCTCTGATTCTTCAAACTGCTTTTGGTGCTTTTCTTTAGCTCTCTTTTTAGCTTTTACCCTTTTTATATGCTTTGAGGGAGTGAAAAAACGAGGCCCTCAATAAAATAAACCATTTTTGTTCAAGAAATTAAATGGTGGACTCTTTTCATGGCCTGTAAAATGGGCCAGAGCTGGCCTAACCTCCAGCCTGAATCCTGATGGTGAAAAGGTTTATGCTTAAGTGGGACAAACTCACTCTATTAATAGGCCCGGCTTTCAGTTCGTACTATCAAATTCTTTCTTTATTTCTTTCTGTAAAAACAAGGGTAACTGGTTCTAATTATTGAATCCCTGTAGAATATCAATTGCATAAATGAGGTAAATGTTGTTGAGTGTTTTCATTATAGATATTGATCATTCTTGAATCTAAAAATTTGCAGGATTATGGAGTTAGCCTGCTACTTTACCGATCGCCATACTTAGTAGATATAACAAGAGAAAGCATCGGCAGGGTATTGCAGTTGAATTCCATTCAACAGGGCGATGCATGGAAAGGAATGGATATGCTAATATTTAATACATGGCATTGGTGGACTCACAAAGGAAAAGCCCAATCGTATGAGTTTCTTCTTCTCTTCATTACGTTTTCTTGAGTAATCTCGTATGATAACAGAAAGAAGTGAAGTGTGATTATGGAAAAGTCTATTCGTATTGCTATTGCAGATGGGACTATATCCAAGATGGCAACACCATATCCAAAGACATGAACCGTCTCTTGGCGTTTTACAAAGGCTTGACAACATGGGCTCGATGGGTTGACCTTAATGTTGATCCTTCCAAGACCAAAATCTTCTTCCAGGGGATTTCTCCTACTCACTATCAGTAAGCAATTTCTTGATTAATTTCACCAAGTCGAGCATTCTAATACACTAAATTATTCACGGGTTTTATTTTTATCCACGAGTAAAATCATGGTTTTGTGTAATTAACGACAGGGGTAGGGATTGGAAGTCGGCATCAAAGAACTGCAACGGCGAACAACAACCATTGACAGGGTCGACATATCCAGCCGGGACACCACCAGAGGTCGATGTTGTTAACAGAGTTTTGAGCAGAATTAAGAATCCTGTATTTCTGCTTGACATTACGACGCTGTCTCAGTTGAGAAAAGATGCTCATCCATCTGCTTATAGTGGTGATCATGCCGGGGTGGATTGCAGCCATTGGTGCCTGCCCGGATTGCCAGATACCTGGAACCAGCTGCTATATGCAGCTCTTGTGATGTGATTCATAACAAAGATTGGATCTAGTATTTGTTGTTCATAAATTGTTTTTTAATTCGCTTTCTTTGTAGAGTGGTTGTAGATTTGTGGCCACTTATGATTAGTTTTTGAGTGGAGAAATAAGGAAAGGGATGTGATAATTCAACTGTAAAATAATCAGTGATTGCAAGCAAGGACATAGAATTTCTTTGTGGGGCAAAGACAGCGAAAGTTTGGTGTAAACATTTGTAGCATTATCTTATTAACTATCTTGGGTAGTCCTACATAACAATCTGTGTTTAATTCCAAAGGAAGACTAATGTTTTTCCGGTACTAATTCATTTCCTCTACCTTGATTTTACTTGAGATGTGCTGGTGAAGTTCATTGATCAATTCCATGATCAGATAAAGCACATAATGTGATTAAATATGATGTTGCATTATAGGTACGGTCACATTTGGTCACAACGAAATTGATTATATCAAACAGGATCCAAGATCGGGGCTCAAAATCAAATTTTATTTGGGGGATATCCTTTTGGAGAGACCTCTGTTGTGGACAAAGGACAAGAAGTACTGAATGCATAAAGTAAACCAGTTCACCTGCTTAATGTCACTACTCTCTCTGTCTCTCTCGTGGCTATGGAAAGATGCACTCTGTTGGAATACAGTGGGGACGGTTGGGTTTAGTTAGCAGGGACTGGTGCCTTCCTGGATTGCCTCACACTTGAGCCGACTTCTCTGTGCAGCACGTCTGGGAGGATGAGTAATTTGTCATAGAGGAAACAATAAATTACTGATTTTGAGGACAGTTACCGATTGACGAAGAGATAAACTAAGGAGAAGGATGTTAAAACTTTAGCGATTGATGAACTGGAAATAACCCGTGTTTGTTTTCTCAAGTTTCCTAAACAAAAGGTCCATTCCATGTTTGGTTCTAGAATTTTAGTAAGAAAAACACCAATAAAAATAATTACTCACTTTAAATGATAGTGACATGTGCTTTATATTTTACCTTTTCCTCTTCGTTTTCTCCAAGATCCAATAAGCAGACAATATCAAATATGCAATTCTGTTACATTTTACCATAATCTACCCTGGAAGTAGATGAAAGAAACATTTTCTTATCAATTCTTATGTAATTAATATGAGAGAGCCAATTAGAAATGATTCATCTTGGACTAGTTATTTGACGTGCTTGAAGAAAAAAGACATACAACCTTGTAGGTCCTGACTGGCATAGATTCTTAATAACCAACATAGACAGCTGCATTTACAATGTAGCAGTCATCATTCTTATCTCCCATTTCTTCAACATGCACTCCACTTGAGCATATCAGCCCGCCATCCACGACCTCAACATTCGATATGGTTCCACTATTTAAGTACAAATGATCAGAGAAGCTCAATTAATGTACACAAACTGGTAATTAAAGGAATCCCCAGTTCAAATAATAAAGCGGTGTACTTACTAAGGGAAAACTGACTTGACCTTCTCAATATCCAACAAATGCTGAAGAGATCGAGGAACTCCCAATTTAATCTGTAGCTTCATCTCACCAAATGAAACACCAGGTATAGAACCTAAACCCACACAAACATCAAAAGTAATACTAATCAATGAGAAAAAGAAACTGATTTCCTAACTGCTGGAAATAGTTCAGCACCGATATAAGGTAGACAAGTGTAATGTAGGATTGTCGTTACAGTCAAGCCTATACCTCACTTGTGAACAGTAGACAAGTGTAATGTAGGATTGTAGTTACAATCAAGCCTATACCTCACTTGTGAACAAAGTGCAACACCTTGAACTAAGTAAACCAAGTCAAAATATAACTTGTAATAGACAGAGATAAAGAGTCTAGCATCTAGCTCAAATCAATTTACACACTTCATGTACTTCACATACTTTTGGTGTTACAGTAGGCATAACAACTAAATTGATCAGGAAGCTCAGATAACCAATTTGAAAACTGATTATAATACTCACAAAATTATACTTATCAAATGCCTAACATAATTCCAAACTTCCCATTTAAAAGACCTCTAAATTGAGAAATGTGAGGATAACACATCACATCCACATTCCATAGCCGCATTCCCAGTTAGATGTCAAAGCAATTCAAATTGAGTAACTTATACACATCACTAGCAACTGACAAAGGCAATTAAGCTTGTAGGAAGAGTAACAGGTAACATTTTATAAACTATATTCATCATCATCAGCAGCAGCAGAGAACAAAAGAATTCAGTAACATTTAAAGATCCTCTCTTAGCCTAAAAAGTTAGAAAGAACTAAAAGAGAGAGCAATACACTGAAAAAATAAAATAAAATAAAATAAAAAGCTACCTCTCCTGAAAGCGGGAATTGAATTTGAGGAAATGGCATCCCTACAGGCCCGCATTGCTGCTGACGTAATATCCTGCCTGTTCTTCAATTTCAAATCCAATTCTTTAACGAAAAAGAAAGGGACAAAAAAGCAAGAAGAATCTAGAGAAAGGAGGGTACCCGTGCTGATCGTAGCCGACGCCCATTTCAACAAACAAGAGCTTGATGTTAGAATCGGGCACGGAGTCAACCGCTTTAACTGAACTCTGTTCGCTCGCCATGGGAGTAGCAGTTACTACAGCTAAAGGGCGTGAAGTAAATTTCGGTAAATTATTTGAGTGAAGTGAAAAAGAAAGATTGACGAAACAGAACGACCGAAAATTTGATGTGGAAGAGAGGATTAGGGGCTCCACAAGAGTTACAGAATTAGGAAGAGCCCCCATTTCTTTCCACTCTGTAAATCTGAGAATGAAAATCGAGTTCTTGGGCTCAAACTCGAGTACTCCGCACGTCGAACTTTTATTAGACAACTCGATTGATTTGGTTTTACTGTCAAGTCCAATGGGCTTATTTTCTTGGCGGACCCCTTTTCTTTTCTTTTTATTTTTTTCGCTTTTTCTTCTAAAGATTCGTTCAACCTCTAACTTTTGTGACTTCTTTGTTATAGTATTTTTAGGGGTATTTGACTAGAACTTATAAAATATTAAAATTTCTTAAAAGGCAGTCATTTATTTTATAAGATGCATAAATATATATGACAAAAAAATTATGATGCAAATTTAGGTAAAACTCGAGCGAGCTTAGTCTAATATGGATATATAATGCGCGAATTAGGTTTTCAGTTTAGGTTTAGATGAAAAGTTTCGATCTCGAACTGTAATAGTCTAAGGATCCAAAAATTTGATAACAACAATATGTATTAGAGTCTAAAGTGAAATTAAATTGTGAAAAATAGAGACAAGCTAATGTCTAAAGTGAAAAGATAGATAGTGAGCAACATAAATTCCTAGTCTCAGACGGACATTGTTACAGCAGACTTAAAGGGGACATTATTGTACGGATGCTACGTTTTACGCAGCAACCTTTTCTTGAAACAACGGCGCATAGTGCGTATCACACTTCAGGTCCAACCAAATTAAGTTTTGACCCATTAAGAAAATGAATCTCAATCTACATAAACCTAATACACAAATTAACATCCAGGTGTTGAGGACATTTTTGTCGTTTCGCGGCCCTGTTCAAGTACCACCCTCGTCTCGTCAAAGTCCCAAACAAAAACGTGGGACAGCCGGGTGATAATGCGGAGGCATATGAGTCAATGCGAGATCTCCAAAGGAGAGGATAAAAAAGAATTCTTTCAAATATAAATAAATGAACACTGACAATTATTTTTGCATATCTATCTCTTCCTTCAAACGCTCAATTGATAATTTGTCCACCAAATACATGCAGCAACCACACAGATTTTCTCACCCAAAAATAAATAAAAAAAGAAAAGAAAAATTGTTCAATGAAAACTTTAACGCTCAATCCATATAGCAATATTTAAATTTTCTTAAGTTAAGTAAGAAACAAATTTGCACAAAATGAATGCCCGTCGATTGTATTCACATATCGTTTAACCTATCTTGAATTCCTTTTTACAACCAAAAAACAGGGAAGCATTTCTGAAGCTGAGTTTGCTACAGACGAATTAGCAAGAACCAGGAGACCTGCAAACAACAAACTTCTGTTGATGCTGATTTTGATATTGTGCATTACTACACGATCGAGCTTTATCCCTCAGCTCTTGAAACGCTCTCATTGTTTCGACATCAAAACCACCCGCAAACTGACAAGAAAAGGATAGTTAAAATTTATATTTTACTTGAACCCAAAGAAGAAAAAACACGAAAAAGAGTTTGTTTATTTAGTCACCTGATGTACACGAAATGCAAACTTGACACCTTGAACTATAAGCTCTTCTTCTTCTGGACCACCACCAATCATTTCCAGTTCTGCAGATATTCTCTTCATGTACTTCATGGCCAATTTCACGGACGCCAGCTTGATCTGCAGAGAGAGATGGCCACAAGTATCATTACAACATGTTATTTTGTTATTTCCCTGTCCTAACAGCAAATTATGTAGCTTCACAACAAATTGGCCAACGCAAGCTCTTGCAAGGGAAGATGCACTACAAATTCAAGGGTCACTTCCACGTGTGACACCGTAAATGTAAGGTGTATTGGCAATTTTCCTAGTTTGACCGCACCTGCTATAAGTATGAAGCAAAGCTGTTCCACGGAAAACAAGCGCACTAACATACAATCAAGTAAAGTTTGAAATACCCACTTCTTTCCCGTATAAGAGTTATTCAAATCTGACAAATAATGCATCATTAAATAATACAATGGTGTTTTAGCGTAAAACACCAAGGAGAGTAACAAAAGTCGAAAATAAAATACAAGGCTAAAGTCAACATGAAGAATAATTTGATTCTCGATTGACTAGCTAGAACATTAAAAATGCATCTGACACAAACAAATTAGTGCATCTTAGAGATCTGAGACTGGCACATGTTCGCATGCAGCGGTGGGCATTACAAAATGAGGCAAAATCCCTCTGGCTCTTTTTTCTTCTACCAAACTTCAATTTAGTATGCATTTGGTGGACTGTGCACATGAAATTTTCGTTACTTCCTTAAACAAATTTCCAGTTGTTAAATTACGTTAAAGGGACCACAAAGTAAACTGTCCATACTAAATTACAAACTAACAAATTGATCATTGTCCAGTCCGCTGCATAACTTTCCTAGTTTTGTTGGTTTCCCTGCTAGGAGGGATTAGTGAACAATAACCTTTCAACAATCTAGAGTTTAAATCAATAAGATAAATGCTGAAGTTCCAGAACCACTTGCAATTAACAAAAACATTTGCCGCTAGCAATCATGTGCTGATGCACGAAATATGCATACCAACTTAAATGTGCGAGTTCTTGTTAATGACAAATGACAGAAAACCAATGAGTTCCTACAAGCCACCTGAATAAGCGGACTTGAATTGATGGATATCAAATCCATGGCAGCAGTTCCATCCAATTGAAGAGATACAAATCAACAAATGGAAGGTTTAATGTCTATTTTCTCAGTTAAAGGTTAGCTATAACTGATTCTCAAAGTTGGTGTTTATTTGAAACAAAACGACATAGAAGTTTAACCACCATCTCAAGATACGGAACAAGAAAAATAGTATATCAGTCAGAATTATTTATAACATGTATTAGAAGAGTTTATGCACTTTGCACACTTGATCTTTTAGGCAACAAGACATCTGTAAGTTGATGCAGCTCCATGTATATATTCTTTGGGGCCAGAACCAATCAATAGAACAAAATGAATTAATTGTAGGGTAGGACAATGAAGGTGGCTCAAGAGTGTCTATTGCAAGCCCTTCTCTTTTTAAGTCAGAGGAAATGTGTCCTTTCTTTGAATGGTACTTGATTCATAAAGACTTTTCCAGCTATGTTATACAACTTTCCAAAAAGATGCTATGCTCCACGTCATGTGGACTTATTACAATAAGGCTAATGCACCACCCAGCTACCGTGGTGGCGAACACACTAGCAAAAGTCTGTCTTTTTATCTGGTCTCAAGACATTTGAACCATCGGATCAATGTGGAGTCGACGTATGGATCAGCCAAAAAAATTACTCTGAATGACTTAATAGTTCAAATTCCACTGGATCAGCCAAGAGATATGTCTAAACAAGTCATTTTCAGATGTGGAAATTACTATTTGTGTACTCATCTAACAGGTGAATTTTTGCCCGTCACTAGAGATGTTAGCATTTCTCCAAGTTCATCAAATTAACAGGATATGAACTTGTAGACACTAGCAATACTCATCTGAGTAATGGTTCTAAATCCTCCATTCCATCTAAACCCTGCACTGGGAATTACACAAATCCCCCGAGGACCAAGTCTACTTTTATATATAACTCACCCACTAATCTGAACAAAATCCTAGCTTAATCATGCGCATAACATTACACTCATCAACAAAAGTTGCAATATAGATACAAATATTAAGACTAATGAGGATGAGACTTACCTGACTCACATAACCTGTATCCAACATCCAATTCGTTGGAATGTTAAAACCTTTGTATCTCTCTGTAGCCGATTCTCTCATTCTTGACAAATTATAAGCACCATGCTCCAATCTGCCAATAATGCATCATTTTAGACTTTCTTTAACATTAAGTGTTATTACTGGTATTTGAAAGAACTAAGACAGTTCAAGAGATACTAAGAATTTCAGAAAAAATTTCATACTTCTCTAACAAAGACTGCATTTTCTTGAGAGCATAACCACAATGCTGTCTAGGATCATCACGAAATGAAGAGACTTCAGATTCCAGCTTCTTTAGATCACAATACCCAAATGCAGCTTCTCTTAATGCATCTGCTTTCCTTTCTGGCCAATCAAAGTGCTTCAACACTGCCCTCTCATCAACCTTTATAATTAGAAAAAATTAAAACAAATTACTATTGACAAACCATGAAAGACCATAAAGAACAATTATTTGGGGAAAATACTAGGAAAAAAGAAAGTTGTACCAAGTAAGAGAGCTCATCATCAAGCCATTTGACGAAAGGCACAACATCCTCAATATCTGTGAACGCAGCACCCTCAACTTCTCTAATCAAGAATCTAATGAAATCTCCTTGAGTCTCTACATCTGTCTTAATCTGCACAATTAAGGTAATAAAACTCAGATAACGCCGAACTAATCTAATTTCCTGAAAAATCCTCCAAACATTTACAACAGTCTCATCCCCAGACCTAAGTCCATCCAAAAGGCGCAATTGGAATTGAATTAGTGGGGCATGCAAAAGCACAATCAAACAGGAAACAGGGAATTGTCACAAAAGCCCACGTGGTGTCATTCAATTTATGACTTTTCGACACAACCAATTTTGATTTCGAATCTAATCCCTGTCTTATCTTGTAAGAAACCTAGCACACTTCCGAGAAAAAGCGCACTAGGGGGTACCATAAAAGACACGGGGACCGGTCAATGTCAACGACAGAGTGGCATAAAGTCAGTGGCAATACCAGTAAATAATCCAATAAACCATGACCAAATATGAAAACAGAAAACTTACGGCTAGTAGATGTGCAGAACGATTCTCAATTTCCCCTATCATATCCTTCGCCGTAGCACCCACCGCCTGCGGATCGGCGGCGCCACCACCTCCGCTGACGGAATCCCGCCGGCAGTTTGAATCCCTTCGCATGAGAGAGTGGTAAAACTCAACCACCTCCGGTACTCTCCTAACTTTCGCCAGCGCCGCCTTCGACCACTTGCGATTAGGAGGCGGTGGCGGAGGAGGAGGCACGGCTGCCTTTGACGGACGCGAACGCGGTGGTGGCGGAGGAGGAGGAGGCGGAGCGGCAGGTTTAACTAGAGGTGGAGGCGTTGGCGGAGGAAAGATGTTGGAAGTATCCGCCAATGCGCGGTACGCTGAATCGGAAAACGAACCGTAGGAAGGCGAAGAGACGGACGATGACAAGTATGAACAAGACGATGAAGAAAGCGATGCCAAAAGTGAGGCAGATGGCCGAGGAGGCGGCTTGGGAACGCGCGGAGCGCTGGATCTTATCCTCAGTAACGCATTGGAGGTCTCTGGAATTTCCTCATAATTACTACGAGAATGCAGAGGCCTTTCAGTACTCTCCACCACAGCAACAAATTCGTCTTTCTTTACCTCAGTTTCATTCTTCAAGTTTACATTCGCACCACTTTCGAGAGAGTTACCCATAAGACCATTATTCTGGGTCGTGCATTTTCTCAGAGACTTAGTTGCAGCACTAGATTTATAATTATTGGTTACATCAATGAGTTTCACAGTCGTCGATGAAGACGCCTCCTCCTCTTGCTCTCGTTCTCTCTCTGCAACAGCTCTTTTGATATCGGATAACTCAGCCTGCATGTACTTGATTTTTTCTTCATACTTCTGATTCTGTTTAGACAGTTCCGAATGTAAAAACTCATTCTCGTTTCTAAGCCTCTCGTTTTCCGCTTCCAGACATTCGATCTTCCTTCTGGAGCGTTCAATTTCCGAATCCTTGTTCGAAATCACGTTCTCTAAAACAGGAACGATGGCGACCGACTCTCTAAGCAGTTTCTGCTCCAATAGCTCGGTCTTCAATCGCGACTCACTCTCTTGCAATTCTTCAACTAGGCGGAGGAGTTCGGAGACGTCGGGAGGGCGGGGCTGGACTTGAGCGGAGGAGCGTGGGAAGTAAACGCCGAATGAGCGCGAGAAGGCGGCGCCGGATCCCTTCTGGGGTTGCTGCTGCTTGGCTGAACTTGGCGTGGATAACAATGGCGGCTTGGGAGACGCGTCAGGAGGCTTTGGTTTAGTGGGGGCTGACGATTTTTGCAAACCCATTGCGGATTTTACTTTGCCCGCAACCATTTTCGCCTTTGCTCCTTAAAATCAAAGACAACTCTGCCTCCCCTCCTCTGCTCTCTCTTTCTCCAAACGCTATCGGATTGAAAACTAGTTAGAGAAGGACGGCTCTACATGGGTCACTGTCTCTTCTAACTGTATAAGAAGAGTGTTAGAAAGAGTTTTCGTCTCTCA